>JASKGO010006174.1:0-47509 GCA_030556065.1 Holobus sp. GC000080
AAGTTAAGGATAAAGGTTGAAGAGAAAAAAATCACAGGAGGTGGTTAATTCATAAAGGGAGCAAATTGCCAAACTCCAGGAGCATATTAAGACATCCGCATCCCCAGAGGAAACCACTGATGCAATGAGAACCCGAACATCATTCATAGAAGGATGAGAGACTCGAGGGACTTACGCGCGGCTCCAAATGTCCGGGGCCCTCTATCCCATCGCCACCATAAAGACATTTTGGCCTCACGACACCAGCAGAACATCCGAAGACATCGAAGGCCGCTTACACTATTTCGAATCGGGCAAAAAAAACTAAGTTCGTAGAAGGCAAAAGTCTGTTAACTGAAAAATGAGTCGCTTCAAATTAAAATTAAAATAACATGCAGTCTTATTAACTAGATGGCGCATATCGATTAATTAAATATAAATTGCATTTAATATTCTGACCTGACATAAAACAATTACTGAACTTAAATGAATACATAAAACCAACCAACAAAAGGAAACCGAATGTGGCGCAAATCATCTCTAATTGATTTTCGGAGCTACATTACTTTACTTTTTAACATTTAAATAATAAAAGTACTTTCTGGAGGTGGGTGGCTGGCTAAGTGAAAAAATGGTCCCACATCCACTACTTCCATTAACACCCTTCAATATTCCCCTTTTGAATTTCATTATAAGAAGTACTTCGAAATATTTATTATTACAAAATAAAATAATGGGGCGATTTAAATAAATCTTTCATTAAATTATGAATAAAAATACTGTTTTTACATATTTCCCCCAAACATTGAATTTGAAGAATTTCAAAAGAAAAGTTAATTCTATCGCATCCTAGAGAGATCCTCTACCGAATGCAATTTGTTTGAAATTTCTATTTCTTACCGTTTCAAAGATAGCTTTAGGCCCGTTTCTCCCTTCCCAAAGGGCCAAATTTTATAAAGGTGAATTTTATCTCTCCCTTTCAAGATCAAACTCCCCATAACAACACATCAATATTGTTTATAAGGATTATTAGCTTTGAAAACAGATTTTTTTTAATTTAACCAGTGTATCGTTCTGCAAAAAATAATGAAACAAATAAAAACTAAAAATTTGATGATATAAATCTGGTTTGGTAAGCCAATCATCGAAAAGTAGGGTCTGTGGAGAACGAAAACTAAGAAGATAAAGTGTATTCATCATAACTGTCCAGCACTTAAAATGAAATATGTTGTAAGTAAAGAATTTACCAAAAATGTATTAAAACTATTAATAAAGCACAGATAAATAAAAAGATATATTGCAAGCATCAAAGCATTAAGCTCTCTATCTATGACATGGAAATACAAATAATCTTCTCTCATTACCAGTATTCTATCTCCTAAGTAATTTTACGGTTAATATTATAAAATCACAATCAACATTTTCATTGCTTCAGAAAAACAAAAATTCTAAACAGTTCTTAATTAATTTCGGCATTGATCTTCCTATTCTAAGCAAATCTGTTGCCTAATATTAAACAATATTTACATTTGCACTAAACAAGGGCAATTCTTTTTTAAGTCAGTGGTTACACATTATGCAAAATATTAAACAAAAAGAGAATACTTGACACAGGAAGATGTTTGCGAAAATTTACACAGAAATTATTATAATAAACTATAATAATAATTCATTTAAAACAGCCTATTTATTCGAACAGAAATAAATAAATTATAATCTATACAATCAATCGGTTTGGGACCGTCTTGACCATTAATGACAATGGAAAGAGGTCGCATGCATGGCGCGATGGTATCAAAAACTGTGGAAAAATCAATTAAACAAATTATCCGACTGCATTCGTCTTCTACACCTCAAACACACTTTTAGCACAATTTATTCGATTTGCAAATGGGGCTGGATATGTGTAGATATTTGCTGCGAGGTTTCTAATTAAGTTTATCTCGTTAAATCACAAAAATAAAAACACTAACATTTGTTAAATAAAAAAAAAAGAAGCGAAGGAAACGTCTCTGGACTAGGCTCGTTTGTTATTATTTTTTTGTTTTTACAAAATTAAAACTTTGCAGCATGTTTTACGATTCTATTATTAGAGTTTCCTTGAGCGCCACCAGTTGCTCTTCGCCCAACTTGATTTTGTCATCGATTTCTTTCGAGTCCATTATCAGTTTGGCTTTCATATTGATAAAGTGATCGTAGTCCGCGAATTCCTCCGAGTTTAAGTACTTAGTAAGGATACTGGACACGCTAACGCTGCGTCTGTCAATGCTCTCTTTCAGCTTCTTTGCTTCGCCCAGCTGCTCTAGAAGTCTGTCTCTTTTGGCTTCCATAATTCTCTGTAATGATTTTGAGATATTTATTTCTTGTTTTTAATTGTCTTGTAAGAAAGTGTTAAGATTTCAATGCCTTTCTTTCGATTGAATTCAAAATAATTTTAGAGAACAAAAGTTGCTGTTTTTTTACTAAATAATTATCGTAAAATTTTGATAAATTGTTATTTTAGTAAAAAAGAAAACATTTTTGTTGAAGGCTGAGACAAAAATAAAACGGATTCAATGAACCTACCCTCTCAGCATGGTCTTCGGGCATTGTCATCAGGGCATTTTCAGCTCTGGCAAGTCTCCCCGAAAGACTCAACAAAAGACTAGTGATTTTGCCGACTTCCTGCACGTGCAATCTGAACTTGGACACCTCGTGCGGCCTTGCAAGGTGCGACATGTGCATTTCAACATTCTCTCCCAGTTCTTCATTCAAACGGCACTCTTCTTCCACAACCAAAGCCTCGCCCCTCAAAACTTCCAGTTTCTTATCCAAACGACACACCAATTCATCCTGAAACCAAATTTCATTGAAAACCAACTATTAAAACAATTTCGAAAACAGTACCTTTTTCAAACTGAGATCTTTGGCATCTTTCACAACATTCAAATGATTCAAGTCCTGACTGTACCTAGTAAGTAATCGCGCTTTAGGTTCCGAAGTGGTGAAATAGGGTGACGTGGCCGATATAGGACTAACTGGTTCTAATAGTTTTGACGCTGGCACCATTGAAGAAGATTCACTAGAAAACAGAAAATATTTTAGCTAATTTTCGCAAAACAAAAGAAAGAAAAAACTAAATCAAATGCTAGTTACCTAATAGTGGTTGTACTGGGGGAAGTGATGGATGTGGGAGGTGGACTGCTGCTAGGGGTATTTGTTCTGCTGCGGCCGAACGGCGAATTCACTGGTCTTGGCTTGGAAGTGACCTCCAATTTAAATAGGCCTGAGACATAATCGCTGGGCTTCTTCAATTCGGGACCTTGTACTGAAAATACAATAATTTACATTTTTGAACAAGTTCCAGAATTTTGAATATAAAATTCAACAAAATTAATTGTTTTATCATTAAATTACTTGAAAGACATATTTTATGAATAATACGACAGAAAGTAAACTCAGTTAATTATCAATATTTTCAAATCAAATTTTTTAATCTGATTTTTTTTAATATTCCGGATATAGCATCATATAAATTAAGAATGAATCAAACGTGCTACTAGAACAGCTTACCTAAAATTTCCTTGAGTTTTCCAGAAGTGGGCAGCTGATTAACGAAATCTTCCGACAACTTTTCGCAATCGATTTCCTCTTGCAGTTTCTTACGGCTGGGCAATGGAGTGGGCGCCGAGTCAGTTTGCGAGGAAGCATCGCTAACTCTAAGAATCACTTCGGTTCCTTCCACCACCTGCTCCTTGGACGCTTCCTGTTCCGGACTCTTCGGACTCGGAGGTAATGTTTTCAAAGGACTACTGCTAGTAAGCGGGGACACCCTTCTAACCGGCGTGGGTTTCCTACTGGAATTACTGGGCGATAACGTGGGCCGTATGTGCGGCGGCGACGTCCTTTTGGGACTCTCCGGTGGAGTGCCCGATCCAACCCGGGGAGGACTCGCCGAAATGGAATTGCGCAACGGATTAATCTTATAAGGACTCTTCGGGGGTGAACTCGGAGGCGATTTATTGGGCGACGAGTCGTTCGTGGGAGCCAAACTAAGCTGCGGAGGTGTAAGGTACCTGGGCGACATCAACTTAGCATTGATGGGCAACACGTCCGGAAGCACCAGGTGTCTTTCCTCCGATTCCTTCACCGGCGACTTCTCCGTTATGGAAACCCTTCGAATGATGTTATTATTGCTGTTTTTCATATTGTTTCCGTTCCATTCGTTCAGTTTGGCCGTGCTGTCGGTGTGGTCTTTGTAGTCATGACCGCTGGGCGAAATGGTCCGCTTGTAGCTTCCGGTATCGGAATCGGGAACGATGCGTTCCCGTTCCCGTCTCGATGCCAAATACGAAGCTTTCGATTGGCTCCTGTAATTAAAGAAGAAATGCTTTCAAACGGAGTACTTTTATTTTCATTCAGTGATTTATCATTTGCAAGATCCGTACAAGAAGAAGCAATGACGGTTAAGTGGTTTTGATAGCAACATGTGTTTATTATAATTGCCAATGATAGATAACTTAATTGTAAATTAATAACACATCTCTTTGTTAATAGTAATAACAAGCAAAGATCAACAATATAAGATGTATGTAAGTGAGTAGTTGGAAGGCACCAATGAAAGTGCATTAATCAACATCAGCGTGAGGGAGTTCAAGAAGTAAAGATTAGTTTGTTTCTCAATATCGCAAACGGAATAATCATCAATCCAAACATGCAGACGGCACACTGATATAATAGTTATTAACATTTATAAGCCTTTGGAATCGAAATCCGAATGGCAAAAGGACAGGCTCTTGCATTTTATGCATCGGACGTTTATAATATAAAATTCCTAAATAATTGCTCATTCATTAGCAACGCGTGTGTTGGCCATTTTACCTCAATACAAGAGCGTCTGCAACATTTGCAAGAAAGCGCAAAAAAAAAAACACAGCACCAAACAACAAGGTTTTTAACCTTCTTCTACTTCTTCAGCATCGAGACTTCTTGTTCTTGGTCGGCGATGCCGCTTTTAGTGTTTTCTTCTCATCTCGCGATTCTTGCGCTCGTTATTTCTCTTCTTACTATGTAAGAACACGTAGCCATGGTTGTTTATCGCGTGCAGATTTCTAATACGCAACATCTGTCTTCTTGTCTCGCCTTGCGTTTTGCGCGACTCTCTTGCTTGAGAAAGAACACAACGGGCCGCCAGCCAGCCAACATTCCGCAACACTCTTCCTTCTTTCCGCTTTATCAAAAGCGTACATAATAAATAAATAAAATCGCAACCAGAAAGGAAAAAGAGTGCGCTTCAACTTAAGCAAAGAAAGTGACCGAGCGGTTCTTTGAAACTTTCCGACTTAAAATTTAAAGAAATGTGATGATTTTATCATTTTAAATGAGTGCTTATATTATTTTTTACATTTTTTTTATGTCAATTTCAACATAATGTGTTTAGTATGCTTTGGTAAAATAAAGTTACTACAATTAAAATGTCTAATCATAGTTAAAATTTATGAGATAAAAAAATTACCAATTAATTACAAATAATATTTCTTAAAAAAAAGTATTTTTCAAGTACAGAAAATTGATTATTGTAAAATCAATTGTGGGCTTTTAGAAATAATATTTGCGTAATTAAACTACGCAAAGATAATTTAAAAAATTAAAGAAACAAACAAGAAAAAAGTGTTTGAAACAATAGAAACAACCTTCAGATCAAGTGCGACCTCCGAAATCCGTAATTCCAAAGCGATAGAGACAAATTGCAGTCAAAGTCATTGTTTCTTCTGCTGTTATGCGTTAATAGAGAGCTTTCGGTGGAAACAATAAAACTCATGATATGTGTGCCCACACACGTTCCTTCATTATCTATTGTCTTATTGTTCACGGGCACTTGTGACCCACCAAACACAGTTAAAAACTAACAGACTCAAAGAATAGAGATTATGATTTCCAGGCGAAGATTGCGCGAAATTAGCTACCACGTTTCAGGAAAAATAAATATGCAGGTCACCGGAGCGAATTTCATGTGAATAATCTCTTCCCAACTATCCCTAATTAACGGCTCACTCCTTTTGCGTTTCAATTATCAATTTAACCATATCAATAGACTTTCATCTTTAGCACTTTTTTTCTTCTAACAAGGAAAACTTTCGCTGCAGATAATAATGTTGAAGTTTCAATATACTTTTTTTTTATTCATAATATATGAATATTATTAAAAGTATTTTCGATTTCAATAACATCAAATAAGTAATGATCCATTAGAAACGAACAAATGATTAGATGAAAATATATAGTAATAAACGTTAAGTAGTTGCAAGAAAAACAATCATTGTAAAATATAAAGAGAACGACTCTCTTAAGTTAAAAAAAAAACGCGCAACTTAAGGATTCCAATTAGAGCTTCACGAAAGATAATATTTCTAATTGCAAGGCACTTAAATATCACTAATAGTGATATTATTATTTGAGACGTCGCTTTTCACCTTCTTCTTTCTTCAGCTGCGCTGCTAACGTTTCAGTAAATTGCTCGATAATTACTTTCCCAGTGCGTTAAACGATAATATAACGCTAGTTGTAATATCTAAAGAGTGCCTAATGGTGTTAATTATTGGCACTTTTTACGAGCCTTACCAATGGAAATTTGATAATGGCAAAATAGTTTTTTCCATTAAGTAGCGACAGTTTGTTATCTAAGTATGAATGCCAAGGACGTTAACCTACACACTAAGTGTTGTTACAAAATCAAAGTTTAGCTGCTAGAATAATAGTAGTACTCGTATAGCAATAGTTTAATACAAGGTTCGATGTGATGTGAAAGCATTCGAAGTGAAAATGCAAAATGATTCTTAGTGAATTTAAAAAGTGCAGACGCGAAGCGAATAGATATCAAATTTATTATGTCTTATCCAAGAGGAGTCCGTAAATATATCCTCTGCACCGCGATTCCATTCAAGCATGTAATGTTCGTGAGTGGAAATAACTCGAATGTCGAGTTAATGAAACGCGATTACATGTTTTCCACAAATAAATTTCCTAGCGAACGAACGTATTCGATAATTAGTGATGAATGCGAAAACAGCTGACTTCACTTCAGAGATGCACGAGACATCCAATGCACATTTTTTTCCGGTTTTCTTACATTACGACAGATTCCGCAAATCTTTATGTAAAATATTTATTTAACTTTTTTTTTTCTAAATTTTTTTATGCTTAATTAAATGAATCATTGAATTTGTTATGAAATTCTTTTCCAAATCAAGAGAAATGGTGTGAAATGTGCAATGATCATACAAAATTTATTTAATGAATTGAAACTGAATTAAAAAAAATTCAGAAGTAGATTATGAGTTTTCTTCTTTAAAGACTTTTAAGATTGTGTAAATGAATTTTTTTCTGCTATGCCAAACTAATTTCCAAAAGTTTCATTAGGATTTGGCCTCCATTTTGAATAAATTATTATGAAATAGTTAAATAATTAATATTTTTGAGAATATTTAGCGATTTTAATTCTTTTTCAAATTGAGTAAATATAAAAAAAGAGGAAATTTGATTTAAGGGAAAACGGGTTTCATTCTTTATTCCCAAGAAATCTAAAAAAATCGACGGTTCTTTTTGAAATAATTTCGTGACAACGATTTGGATGTACTATAAAACAAAAAGTGATATTTTTTTTGTTCTACTGTTTAATTGATACTGAAAGGAGTAAATTTTCGATAGGTTCTTAAAAATCAGCAATGTTATATTGAGGAAAATACTATCTTCTCTAGGTATTGTTACGTGATGGATGTAAACAGAAGAAGTGGCGATTCTTAACTTTTAAAAGAAGGGCGCCACTAGATACGTTCGTCATCCGTAGATGTTGTAGGAACCGTTAAAATTAATAGTTCGAATTAAAATAGACTTAGTGGGTTCTTTATTGCAAACGTTGTTGTCGCCGTTGCGGGTTCCTACCGACTAACAAATTAAACTTTCTTTTAATTTAACACATGCTCTCACACATACACTCAAACATTCGCTCCATCTTTTACAATTTTTTTCACATTCATTCTAGACACCCATCCATTCATGAAAATACATAACAGTATAAGATAGGGCTTCTTCTTAGGGGGAAAATCAAAACCTATCTTTTTCTAATTCTTAGAAATATTTTGTCTAATTTCTATATCAAAAATCATATTTCAAAAAGTTGGGCCGAATCTATCTATTTGTGAAGCATATTTAAAATAGTTTATTTTAAATATTAATCGTTTTTCTAATCTATAAGAATTGACAAAAACTAAAATAGTTATTTGGTAGCCAAGGGTAGAAAAGCATCATTGTTCACTGTGGGAGTAGTTTGATTTCAATGTTTTCAAGAATAACAAGATTTTTTAAGGACAAAAATTTTAAAAAATTTTAATATACCATCCGAGGCAATGAATACTTTGTATAAAATATCAAATCAATAAAAAACAAACTTCAACAAATCTAGAAGTGGCATAATTTGAACTAAATCCGTCTTAATAAACGTTAAAACAAGACATAATTCATCAAGAACTCAATACATATTACCATAAATAGAACAAGTTTGTTCATCACAAAGAGAAAACGACAGAAGAGAGCGACCAAGAAGACGCAAGAAGAGCACATAGTACGTGTTACAGAGATAGGACATAGGTAATATATCGTATAAGCAAAAAGTAAATCAGCTACTGGTTTGATAGCTATTTAAAATTAGCCATTATGTAATAAACGAAAAATCTTCAAGAGCATCAAGAAGTAGATTATAATTTATTATGAAAATCGTGACGAACGTATCATTAAAATTCGCATAACATTACAGTAAATAAACACTTTATACATATCGCATAGAAGAGAGAACGATATAATACATGAAGGCTATCTAATAAGCAATAAAAAGTAAGTCTACTGGTTGGTCATTAAAGATCTCAATCTAATCTCTAGTTGCCGATGCGTAATAAACGCTCATACCATGCACACAGGGTGAGTCGAAACGGCCGATGTTGATGATGATGATGATGAAGAAGTAGAAAACCAAACAGCGCCAGCAAGCTGAATTCATCCGAGGCAGTAAATCGCAATTAAAATATATATTCTCTAACTGATATGTTTTCAGTAAAGAGGTTTATGTGCTTCAGCATGCATTCAAGTGTGTGTGTGCGTGCGTGTGTGTGTGTGTGTGTGTATATGCGGATTTATATAGTTTCAATCGAGTTGTGCATTAATTCTCTAGTATGGTATGAGGAAATCCATTAAGGTGGCGCGAACTGGATTGAAAGGATTACGCAACGGAAAAATGAATCAATTATCAGACGAGGAGGTTTCCTTTTTGCCAGGCAATTTAATTGCAATAGCTTTGAATCGTTTGAATCGTTAAGACTGTAAGAGCTATTTATTAACGAGCGAACAGCGCCGTTGCACCGGATTTTCGATATCTAGTTTCTTCTAATCAATTTAAAATCAATTCTTTTAAAGGAATTAAAAATAGTAAAACCTTAATATTGGGAATTTAGTACGATCTTCAAACTTTATTTATGCAATACCTGAACTTCGGATCCAATCAAACTGTCATGATTTTCGATTTAATAATACTGGTTAACTAAATTTTAACTTTTTTTGTCACAATAAAACTTATATCAAATTTTGAATATACAAAGGCTATCAAGCAATAATAAATCAAGAATAGCAAGAAGAAAAAATTGGTACATCGGAGATCCTTGTGATATCATACTATTGTAACCATTAAAACATGTTTTTTTTCTGCACAAGACAAGTAGCTATGGAAAATTTGATAAATAATTTAGATAGTTTTTTAAATATCTATTAGTAACAATTATTCCCTTGTTTCTATCTTAAAGAGTTTTCTTGGAATTAATTATCAAAATTTATTCAATGTCAAACAATTTTTTTAGAATATTAAAATCATCGATTTTTTCTGGAAAATTCGGGAACCAGGAAACTAATTCGATTTTTGTAAACGGGGATTAATTCGGAGTAAAACTCTGCACTTTTGATTCATTTAACCAAATCATTAAAACTGCAGAAGTTACCTATAATAGGGTTGAGAAAGTAGCCCTATAGTTGCCACAAAAAAACTTGACATGACTGGAAAAAAAAACATTTTTTTTTTATGATTGACCAACAAAGAAAATAATCATCACATTATTCAAAGTTCCCGTGACAAAAACATTGTTTACCAGTGAAATTTTCATTTGTCAATCTAATAATAATCAAATTTTTGTTAATTATGTTTTAATTTTCGATAAATTGCATCGTTTTTTGATAATGCTGCATTGAATTAAACAAAAAATTTATGACTTTTGGATAGATCTTACTACTAAGAAAAAAAAAATGATTTCCAATATAATTAATTTAATGAAAACAAATTAAGCAGCATGTTACGGTGAAAAAAATAAAATGGAAAATTCTAAAATCAAAAGGCAGTACTTTATAACACTCTCATAAAAAAATTAAAGCGTTTCAAAAAACGAAGCATAAAACTATAAAACTTGAAGCCATTTGCGGATCATTAATAAAATCTAAACAAGAAACAAACATTAAGAGACAGCAAAAGCATTAAAGCAAAAAAATATTTCACATATAAGCTGTTAGCGTTACGTTAAGAAGCAAAGAAGACAAGAAGACAGTTCTTCGGGATTTATGGAAACATAGAAGGCTATTTGAAGGTAACGGTTTAGATTAAGAGCCGCTACCGGTTTCTTCTTGTCTTTCCGACTCGCAACTCTTTTTTGTCTTTGCGAAAGAACAAAGAACAAATTCCTTTATTAGTGTAGTGGCTTCCTTGCGCATCTTACACAAGTAACAAATATACATTTTGTCTGCATCAGTATTATTCAGTCATATTCTTATACTACTATTCCGTCAAATCTCAACCATTTTCATTGATAATAGATATTGAAAAAATAATTAGCCATTTTTTGTTTTCATTGTACTTAAGTTTCAAGTAAAAATGTTAAAAGGCATCCTCTTGGAAAATATATTAGCAATAAATTGAAATCAAGTGAGAAAGCAACAATGCAACGAGTTATGCAAATACGCAACTCATAATAATATGCAAAAGAGGTACATTGTGCATTAAAAACTATAAATAGCCGGATAATTATCTTGCGGAAATTAAGCGAAATCATCTCTTATAAGTTATTATCACATTGTATAAGTATATACGGGGCATGTACACATATTGTTGTTGTTGATGCTGGTAATTTTTCCGTTTTCCTTATGCACTAATCTCGTTCTGCTTCTTCTTCTTCTTCTTCTAAACTATTCAAACGTCTGATGCTTTGTTATTATGATGATTTTCCGTTATGAGAGGTTTCTCGGTGCGCTCGGTCCGCAACAAACAACGAAACACGGACAGGACACACAGGACTGTCTTCTTCTTCTTCTTCTTCTCTTGCGGTAATTTGTGTTACGTTTGTTGCGAACTTGCGATGAACGCATGCACTTTATACGTACCGAACGTATAGAAAAATTACTGCAGAATGCAGTCGAGAAGCATATACTACGTCAGTGGTATAAGAAAGAGGAAGGCTGGTTGGATCTTTGGCTGGGAAATCTATTCATAACACACACAGCAGCAGCAGCAACAGCAGCAGAGGCTGAAAACCTTATTTGCCTCCCGCAGCAGCAGTGCTGCCTGCTTGGCCGGACCGGACTCTGCCTTCGTATTATGTGGGAAACTACTCGAGAACGGAATTATCTTCCAAGGTATTTGCCTATTAACGTCATAGAGCACTCGAGGAAATTCCATTTCCTTCACCATTTAATCTAATTACGACCAATCAACCGAGTGGAAAATTATTCTTTATTTGCTTCTTGCAACTATATACGAGTATACTAATAACTTGAACCAATTATTCTGTCTTGATTTTATTACTTTGCAATGTACATAATTTTTTTTTAAGTCTTTTAGATGCGTTAATTTTCTTCCTAACAGTAGTAAAGTTGAAACTTAATATGGTTTTCATTATTGCTTTTTATACAATTAATGTTTATTTATTTTTATATCTGATTTGATTATTTTGTTTTAATTTTTAACAATTTTCAGTATTAAGAATTAAAAAATAAAATAAGTTTATTAAAAAAGTGACTAATTTAGTGTATAATTAAATAAAATAATGTAAAAATATCTTTATATTTATCTCAAACATCGGCAATTTAAATAAAAAATTAAAAGATGATGAAAATTAATATTTTTTTATACATAAATATATTTTGATATCCAATTTGCTATAAATTATATCTATAAATAAATTTTGTTATTGCGAAACTGTATATTTAATTAAATTTATAATGTAAATTGAAAATTGTTATGTGCAATGCAATTTCAATTAAATTTTTTATCACACTTACAAACCTGTTTAATTAAGATTTATTTATTCAATAACAATTAAAAGTTCAACCGTTCAACCTTAAAATGCAAAAAATTAAAGGCAATTAGTTTTAATAATATTTCATAACGTATCTTTTTACATTTTAATTCGCTTTTTTCACATTTCCTAATACCAAAATTTGGTCAACATGTCTGTAGTTTCGCAGCAGATATTATAACCTACTTTATTTTTTTAGAGTAATTTGCAATGGCATTATAACAAACACTAATCACTAACCGAAAAACGACAAGATCAAAAGGTTCCAAAGTAATTTCAAAAAACATTTTATCATAAGCATTTCTGTTACTTTTTAGACTTTTTTTAATCAAATTTCATTTTGGAAATTAAATTTTGGTTGAAAAAATACATCGTTTTATCATGAAATGAACCGTGTGATGCTAAATAAAGAAAAATGTTACCTAATAAAATATAATTGATTCAAAGTCGAAGTTTTGGATATGGGAATGAAAAACTAAATTATGAAAATACATATCAAAATTATTTAAAACAGTGTAAAAACTTGATTTTTATTATATTTTATTGAAAAACCGAGGTAACAAAAAAAAAGAAATTAAAAAAAATCTAAAGTCCTTTATTATTAACTTAATTAATAAAATAAAAAATAAGTTAAAATTGTCATCAAAATTACGGTACTCTATATTTTTAATTGTAAAACCAAATAATTCACTTCACTCCATCAACCTAGTGGTAAAGATTATTCGAAAAGCAACTAAGAAATTAATATTAATAATTCCTGTGCTTATTTTCTGCAAGCTGCATTTTACATTCAATTACTTGGAAATAATTAAACTAAAATTTATTTGCTTCCACATGAGCAGCGTAAAATAAAAGAATAAAACTCCGGGAAAACAAGTCAACAGCTAAGAAATGTTAAAAAAACCTTTGATTTATGGTAGCGAAGTCTTGTAATTCTTGGTTCTCATTGCAGGAGCCATATGAGAAATTAATATTAACAAGATGAAACTAGCGATAATTTAATTAAATCATCTAAACGTACCGTAATTAACGGCAACCAAGTATAACATTACCTGTACTCGCCGAAGAGTTTTCCACAGCAATTTTCAAGAGACCTTTTACGCAGCATAAATACTAAAATGTGCCAGTGAGGAATTTATTAATTAATTAAGTAGAAAAGCAGAGCGCAATTAATAAAATATAGTGCAGTACTTATAATAATTAAATAAACATTATTTTTCTAAGAGAAAAACTGACCGTTTATCGAGCTAATCCTTTTAAATCGATTGGTTTCGTTATACGTTATACGCAATCGATTAGAAAACGTAAAGTAAAGTGTTCATTTTCTATGAGAAAATCGATTAAGTTTATTTAAGTAATTGCTGACGGTAATTATCGGTAACAAGTTGTCGCAAATATTTACGAGTGTTTTTTCAGTGCGATTTAATTGATCGAATTTTTAATTGCTCACCACATTTGAAGCACATTTAAAGCCGCGTTATAAATTGGACGTAGAAAATTAGAAAACCGGTGGCCCAGTTTTAATTACTCCTTGTAATTTAATGTTTCCATTTATATTTTATTGATGGATCGAAATCGTAAGTATATTTGTGTAATTATACAAAATTATAAATTAAAGATCGAAACTAGAAATCACATTGATATTTATGGATGCGAGTAGAAGAGAAGCGGTAAGGTAAAATTAGAAAATCATACATTTGCTGCTAATTATAACTGAGAATGCGAATATATTGTTAATTACAATTGAAATTCTATTCTTTGCCTCGAGAAATGTTTTTTTTTTGTCCGCATGCAAAAATTATACCTTTCACATTTTTCTTTTTAATTATTGTCTGCTTAATTTGTAATGGATCCTTTTAAGGAAATCATTTATTTCTTCACTCACATTAAAATTATTTAGATTTTAGACACTTTCAATTACAAATGCGTCAATCATTTTTAAATTAAGCAAATTTGCTTGTTGTCACGACTGATGTAATTTTGCAAAATTTTTGAAAATAAGATACAAAATTTAGAAAAGATAAAAAATAATTTCGCGAAATTAAAACTTTTGAAATTAAGGAAGCAAATTGTCGGCACGGCAATAATCGTTAGCGAATCTTTCTCTTGATTATGTAGGCATAAAACGAATGTTTATTTAAAACGGTTTTGTAATAACAATAATCGTATATGTTAGTGGTTGAGCTATAAAGGCGATAAAATCGCTATTCTTCTTCTGTTACTCCACTTAACCGCGATATAATAACACAGTAGCTGGGCGCACTTCGAAATGGCACTTTTCTCTTTCGATACAATTGGCGACAGAAGCCGTAAATAATAGCAAAGTTCAACAAAAGTGCTTTTTATGCTTTTCAAAGCGAACGGGCACGTGAATACGTCCTATAAATTTGCCATTATTGTCTTTTATCTGTTCTTAAACTGCAGGCAAAAGGAAATTTATTTATTTGCATTTAACACTATGCGTTACTAGTATTTTGTAATAACAATCGGCAAAATTTTTTGATTTTTTATTTCATGAGAAAAAGCGTTTTCAGAGTTAAAAATTGGAAATTAATAATGAAGCAATTTATAAAATTGCACCAGTCAACAAAATTATTTCTTTTTCTCAATCACAAAAAGTTTCCTTGGAATTAATTATTAAAATGTATTCTGCACCAAACAATTTTCTTGGAATTAAAAAAAAAAATCGATGATTTTTCTAAAAAAATCGGGGACCATGACGATTTTTGTAATCGGTTTTAAGTTGGGCGTAAAATTCAGCCCATTTTTGTCCATTTAACTGAAACTCTTTCTTTAAAATTAGCGAAAATTGCTCCATAGCTGTCACAAAAAAAAAACGACGTGTCTGGAATAAATTACATTTTAAACCGAGAAAAATGTTAAATTATTAATTTTTTATGAAAAATATTGAGAAAATGCAAAGTTTATAATTAAAGTGAAAAAAAGTCGGAAGCTATAATAAATAACCTAACAAAACAGAAACTGATCTCAATTAATCTAATCAATTAACCAAACTTAACCTAACCAATAATAATTTTGAAATTTTGAAACTTAAAGCGTCAAAAAATATTTTATTTTTATTATTCAATTCGACTTTTATTAATACTACTTGGGAAAATTTAATATAAATTTAAAAAAAAAAACAATTGTTACAATGTACAAATAAAGAAACATTTGAATTCTTCACATGAATTCGCAATTCGGTACAGCCAACGTAAAACAAAAGCAAAGCACTTAATTCTCAAAGAAAGTTCTTCGTAACGATAATTGTTTCCATAATTTTTCCTTCATTTTGCATTTTTAAATTTAACCATATGTTTTTTGGGTGAAAGCAAAAAACAACAAAGTCCCAAATTTCAATATACATATACACACAAGCGTAATATATTTTGTGCGTTTTTTTTTATATATTTTTTTTTTATTCGAATGTAAGTTGTAATAGTAGGTGAAAAGAAACGAAACAGGTTTCTCGATATTTTTTAATAATTATAATGAAAGAAAGAGTTTGGCCTTTGAACTCGATACGACCATTATAATGGTTTATGGCAATTACACATACATATTCATCCGAATGAGCCGTCCATTTGAAGAGCTAATAACGTGTAGGAAGTTGGTGAGCGCTAGTTGTTGCAAAAGAACTTTTACACGGCGGCGCCGCGATATTCAGTGTCAAGATCTATTGCGACAAACTCGACGAGCGCAATTACATTTTTCATTTGCTTGTAAAATGGTACAAGATGGTAAAAGTCTTGTGCGCCTCTGCAGTGCACGTTCATATATTGAGCGTAATTAAATGTTATGCTGTCGGATGCAACAACCGAGTGCCGACATTCGTTTTCCACGCACATAAAACTTACAGTAGTTAAGCGCGAGGACAATGAAACACAAGAAATGTCATCGTAGATGACATAACAATGCCTGAACACGGTGCATTTTTCATATAACATTTTTTACTACTTTTTTACACTTTTTTAATTGCTGAATATAAATATTAAAGGTATATTTTTTATTTTTTGCCAAGCTGTATAAATTTAATTTCTGGTAACTTCTTTAAAATTCGATTTTAATTCATTGAATTTTTAATTTACAAATAAAATAAAAATAAAATAAAAATAGATATGAAAAAATTATTCACTTCTAAAAGAAAAATAAGCTCAATGTTGTTCGAGATCTCTGATCAGCTGTTTTATACAGTTTTGTACCTGATTTAACATGTCATATTTTTTATTAAAGAAAAGTATAAGTAGTTAATTGGTAAATAAATTTCTTTTTTCGGCTTCCGTTCTAAATGTTGCTATTTTAAATGATTTTACTATATTATACGCAGTGTAGAGGTGTATCGAGTTTCGGGTTTCATATAAAAGTAAAACCGTTTTACATAAACATCAAATTAGTCACTGAAATTTTAATTTCCCAAATGACACTATAACTAATTATTTCTTTTCATAATGAATTCAAAGATAAATACTTTCATTACATTTCTAAATTTTTGTAAGCACAGAAATGTTTATTCGCTTCTTTTTTATATTGACGCAATATCTATTTTTACAAGTATGAAATTTATTTGCACTTTTTATTTGCATAAACAGCAATTATATCGGCAAATATTTGCTAATAACAGATGGTATCTTATGAGCTTAAAAATATTAATAAAAATTTCACTTTAATTGCTCTCGCAGCGAAGAAAAGTACTTTTACATGAAATTGCTTTATTGATTTTGGCATTTGTACGTGAATATTAAAAAATAATTATATACTCTTAGAAAAACTATTGTTATTGTTAATCCTTGTGCAGAAACCAAAAGAGAAACAATATATAAATGTAAAAAAACATGAAATTTTAAAAATGGTAACTTACTTTGATGATTTGCGAAAAATAAAATGCTTAAAAAAATATGAATTTGGGTTTACGATTATACAGAAAACAAACAAAAAAACAAACAGGTCATAATTCTTATTATCTGCAGGAAAAACAAAGGAAACATAAAATTTGCAAACAACAATAACAACGAAAAATGTAACGCTACAATATGCTCCGGAAACTTACTTTTTTCGTATCTGGTGAAAGTAACGGTAAACAGCAAAACTGTCAAATTTAAAAATGAAATTATTTAAAATCTAATTGGAGGCCGCAAATAAAACCAGTTTGAGTAATAATTAAGCAATAAAAAAAAAACGCTTAAAATTGTTCTTACTTTTTCTTATTTTGGTTTCTTTGGAGCCTCTATCAGCTAAATACTTTTTCTTAAAGAACTTTAATTTTATTTTAGATTTTTTTTATACTTTTCTTTATACTTTCAAAGGATCAGTGGACGACAAAACGACAAAACTTGAAAAAAATCTTATCAATAAAAGCACAAGGAAAAGAAAAAAGTCAAAACAGGAACGAAAATTTCACTTTTTTAATTTATTCCGAAGCGGTCAATAAAACTATCGCGAACCCAACATTACCGACAAATTTTGTATGTAAGTCGGTTTATTGCGTGTACGTAAAATATATATTTAAATTTAGAATATTAGAGCAAACGCATTGAGTTTGCTAAATTTAACAAAACTTTATTGCATACATTGAACTTCCATGTTCCAAGTTGACCATTCAACCATTCAGAAACTCTGCTTATAATTTTCATTCATTACGAGTATTTTTCCTTTTTCTCCTTAGCCTTTATAAGTAAAATTTACAGTTTATAATACCCGCATACGTTTATTTCGTATAACTGCAAAAAAAATTATCGATGAATGTCGTATTATGTTGCGTGTATTATTTATAATCTAATCGCATTAAGCTTAAAATATACAGGGTGAACAATTTTGCAAGGCTAGCTCAGAAGCTCAGATTGATACGAAAATAAACATTCCTGTTTAGTGACATTATAAATTTATTTCTGGGTTTCAGAATTAATGTGAAAAAAAAATTAATCAATTAGTGTTATTTATTTAATCCATTTGGCAAAAAAAGGTTTGTTTAGCCGGAAAAAAATTGTTCCAGAGATATATTTCAGTTGAATTTGATCAATTTACTAAAATTAATAAAAGTAGCTTGATTTTTAAGTAAAAGAAAAATTTAAAGTTTTTTGTGGATATCGCAGTAAGAGATGAAGCTATAGAATTAAAGTTTTCAGTTAAAATGGATAATTTATGAAAAATGATCCAAATCTACGTTGAGGGATAACTAAATCTATATTGAGAGAGAAACTTTTGCAATCTCACCAAATCTCTTAAGATAGATAAATCCTAAATACTTTATTAATCATTTAAAGCCCTGCATTGTACATTTGTAATCATAAATTGAACACCCGGTATATGTTGCCGCAGTTCAGATCTCTTTTCCTGCTTTGGTCACTCGTTTCTTCATTTTACAACATTGAAATAACATTTTCAATTGATCATGTATTGTAAATTATAAAAATAAAATTACTTTAATTAAGCCCTTCTCAAGGAACGATTAATGTTAATTAAAATAAATAAATAATAAAAAAAAATTATAAATACTTAATCTTAAAATCAAATCCCAAAATGCAATTTTCTATATTTATGTAAAGTATAAATTAAAAATTTACTTACATTTCCATTAAAAAAAAAAAAAAAAAAAAATTAATGATGTAAAAACTGTAATACAAATAGACAAAAACTTTAAACTGTTATAGTCCTATAACACACTCAGTCAAGTAGGTACAACTGACTAATAAAATCGAAAAGTCAACTTCACTTTTAATAACAATAATAATAATAATAATAATTTAATAATAATGTGCATTAATTATAATTAATGTGCGTACGTGATTCAACTCACTACACATTCCATTGACGAAATGGTTTCTGCACAATAATTCATAACGCAAATAATAATGACAATAATTAATAGTTTGCTTAGTCATGCGAAATTTGCGTTCATTTATTTATTTATTTATTTATTATCGCCACGGATTGGTATTAATAAAAAACACAATTTAAATTGTTATTATAGCATTATAGCTACATGTATAGTACAGTCACATACACTGCATATATAAATAACAAATGCAAATTTACTTCTTATTAGCGGGAAAGAAAGAGATAAAGGCAACTACCGGTTGTCCGTTTCGAATTTCTATCTATTCTATTGCACTGATGATGATTATTATTATTATAATCATTGGCGAACTGATAAGTGGCAACAAGAATTGATAATGTAGGCGCAGTTATGTCATTCACCTTAATCGAATTCATTTATGCAAATGCGTGTTTCATCAAGCACTTCAAGCCAACAGCTTCGGAATAGCATGCTTGCACATTAATAGGAAATATCACTCTGCCAATTATCATTAGGTATCTACTTTATATTGTACTTGCAATGAACATAAAATGCTATTCAAATTACAAAAAAAAAAAAATTGGAATTAAAGAAATAATAAAAAATAGGTTAAGATAAGATAAAGCTAAAGTAAAATAGGTTATGTTAGGTTAGGTAGGCTGATTTTTATAATGAATCATTATAAATGCAAAGATGTTTTTTGCGCGAAAATTCTACTCAGCGTATGACCTTAAAAGAGTGCTTTACTCGCTATTTAAAATGCATTTTCTCTTAATTATTTCCATCGGACTTTCTAATAGGAGTAATCGTACCTGGATCGAATAAAAATCATTGTCAAATGAGCAGAGAAATCCTCTCTTTGTGTGTCGCACTATCCACATCCATACCGCGCGCGCATTTTGTCGTCGCTGATTGTTTTCCTTGTTTGTTTATCGATTGAATGCTTAATTATTAAACATTACTTAATGTTTAATTGTTGATTGTTCAATAGCCGAAATTTTACGTCTCGGTGTGGCCTAATTAGCAATTAATCGAGTATTCATTTTATTTTTATTTATAAAACATTAGCAATAGATTAGTTAATAACGGAAATTTTTAGAGTTGTGTAATTAAACTTAAGTGATAAAAAAAAGTATGAAAATAACAGAAAGATCTTTAAATTACTAATAAATCGCTTCATTTCTCTCAAATACAATTATTATTTTTTAAAAGACAGTTACATTTTTTATTTTTGTTTTAAATTCAGACGATTAGCTCTGGCTAAAGAGGATTTAGTGTTTGGAGGTTAATTTAGGTTAGGTATGAACTGCCAATGTTAGGTTAGGTAACTATTTTATATTTTTAGGTTGGTTTTATATATTTAAACCGACGCAATCATAAGAAAACAGAAAAAAACAAATTTTAAAATGGCTTAATTAAACTAAACTGAAAAAAAGTAGGAAAATAAAAGGAAGACCAAAGAAATAACAAATTTTAGAAAAGCTAAATTAAAGTAAAGTGAGAAAAAAAATTAAAGTATAGATTTTAAAATTACTAATAAATTGTTACATTTCTCTAAAATAAGATTATAATTTTGGTAATGATTATTATTGATTAAGATTTTCTTAATATTACTTTTTTATTCAGGCGATTAGCTTTGGCTAAAGATGATTTAGTGTTTTAAGGTTAGTTTAGGTTAGGGGTATGAGCTGTCAACATTAGATTGGGTCGCCATTTTAAATTTTTAGGTAGCTTTTATATATATAATACAAAATAAACAAAAGAAAACAATGGAAAAACAAATGCAATTCGATCAAACTTTAAGTAGAACAAAAAATATATACATTTCTTAAAAGAAATGTAATCGCGAAAGAAAGTGAGGTCATGGTGCGCAATAATAAGACTTAATTTTGATTTAAAAAGATTTTCAACGCACATACAATGACATATCAAAAAGATGCATTCCAGTCGTTATACATTGTTATTATTACATCCGAAGAGGCTTTCTTCGAAACGGTAATCTAGGTAATACGGAGCCAGCACGGATGAAGAATGAAAAAAACCTACAGACGTATTGTAATATGCACGAAATAAGAGATGCGATGTTGATCACCATCAGATGATGATGACGATGAAAAAGAAAAGTGATACAAGCAAGCGCATGTATTATAAACGCGCGGTGTTTATTATATTATATATGGTAGTTGTTGTGCGACTGTATTTAAAGAACACTTTCTTCTTTGCCTGCCTGCCTTCTTCATCTTCACTTACACTGCCCACTATTATTAATATTCAACCGCTTACACGTTATTAGCATTAGGCTTCAGCTGGTAATTTGCAGTTGCACTTTAAATGTTTAAATGCATTATTTATAGAACTTTAAACAGTTGCTTTACGATTTCTCACAATTTCATTGAAATTGTTACGAAATAGGGACGCCAAAGTCCAAAATTGAAAAATTGGGACATTGTGAAAATTCATCGACATGAAGCTTTTTCAAATTTCCAAGACGAATACAGATCAAATAAAAGTTTTAGTTATGTTTTGGGAGAATTTGCAATTATTTTCTCTACAGTGACAGTAATTAAAAAAATATGACGTTTTAAAAATTAAAATTGTACAAAAAACCAATGCAGAAACCTTTTTATCAAAAAAAAAAAAAGAAAAATTCTTTTTGATAATACTTTTTAACAAAACATGATTAAATCGTATGTTCCAAATAAACTATAAAGTAACGCAAATAATTGGCAATAAAGTTAATTAGTGGCCTGACACAGAACATAAAGCATGTTGCACTCTTACGGCAATTAATTCCGAGTACTAATTCAATTAGCAAACAGTGTGCAAAAGCTTAACAAAACCTTTAATTACCTCAATGCAAAGAAAACTAATTATATTATACAATACTAATTATATTAGAAGCAATTTACTGGTTGACCGGTAAAGTACCGAGCGACTCTTTCCGATTTCTTTGTCTTTAAACAGTTTTTTTTTTCTTTTATCGAAGAACCGTTCTTCGTAATTATTCTTTCGGACCCAACTTTTGAAGCATCACTAAAGCAATCTTCCGACACCAAATACTTTTAATATTTGTAATATATAAATGGACACAAAAAGTAAAAGAAAAAAACTATCCAATCGGGTCCAACAATCAAATAACCTAAGTTAACCTCCAAAAAATCCCCTTTTAAACCCTTAAATAGGTTATAAAGCGATAAATCGACGGTGGATTAAAAGAACAAATAAAATGTAACTACTTAAAAAAATAATGTCGCGTTCTCAAATATTTACCATTGCCGGTAATCGAATCAAAAGGCAAACAATCACAGCAATCGGTATCAGAGCGTAAAAACGTCCAAATAAACGACGCCGTTGCAAGAACAATGAACTTGTCGCTGACTTTTATTATTATTATTATTATCATTATCGCATAAAGTTGCCAGTGGATCGAAATTCCGAGATTCCAAGTAGTTCCTCATTTAAAATTACTCATCATTACGTTTTTCAACTAATTCAGCGGCTTGTAATTAATAAATTCATTGTTAAAGTTTGAGTGTATATCTAGGTATTTGTAGTATATATGAAAAGAACGGGACTGGTTTTCCTTCTCGATTAATCAACTTAGAAATTTCCCATCATCGTCGTCGTGTCTGTCTGAAGAGCAGTCAGTTTTCTATTTATCAAGTATTTATATTGGGAAGGAAAAATCTGCTCAGTATAATCCGTTTTGTGAACAACAATGCAATCAAGGAGTAATTAATATGATGAAAATAGGAAACTAAATTATATTCTTCGTTCTACAAATACATATTGAATGAAAAAAACTTGCGATTCCTTTTAAGGAAATGCCCATTTTTGCTTGCAATAAAAATCAAAATAAAACCATAGAAGTAATGATTTTATTGATTTTATTGCCATCAGGTTTGATTGCTTATTGAGCAATAATACATTTACATTTATAATTTTTGTATTTATATGTATTTGAATTTTTTTTTTTTTTTTTGTTACATTATTCAATGAGAAAATGTCAAATAAAACAAACAAAAAATTGAACCCTTAGAAGCCACAATACAAAAAATAGACTAGGAGTTCAAAGAAGAGCAAAATATACGATTAATAGAGTTGATTTTTTAAATGATATTGCATTTTAATTTAAAATGACCGTAATTTCATTTTTTTTTAAATTGCTGCATAATAACACCGTTTTATTACAACTAATACGATTTATTTATTATTATTTTTGTTGAAAATAAAGGTAGCCGTTAATGATAGCAATAATAATAATAGAAACAAAGAAAAAAAAAACAAAGAAACGCAAGAGTAATTAGTATGCTGCAAACGCATTTGATAAAAGCGGCAATAACAGAATGTATAGTAGCAACTACTATTATTATTAATATTAAAGCAGCGCGTAAAATTGAAATGACTCATCATTACAACAAAGAAGAACTTCCAATATTTGCCATGGCAATAAGACAGGATAATGAAGCAATAACATGCAACAATAATTTCCGCGCGAAAAGCACGTAGGCCCAACACTATACATCTTCACTTCGCAGTGTAATAAATAAATAAATAATGTCGATGGCGGTCTGTATATTTTAATTTAAATTTAAATGATGAAAAATTACAGGGCAATATCCGATGCATTCGAAGATATATTTAATTCAAAGGCATTTAAGTAAGGTAATTAATATGGCAATTAATTAGTATTATTTAGTAAAATTGTATTTTTCTATGATAAATAAATGGGATATTTTTCATTGGAAAATCAATGACCCTGTATATGTTTCAGCATAGTTTGTGGTATTGATTTGAATTTATCGAGTATTTCCTCGAATAATTTTTACGCTCTGTACGCGCAGATCAAATTTATCGTCGGATTTGTTTCACTGGCACCGTTCTTTTATTCTGCTGCTTAATTACCAGCTGGTGCTAACCAAATACAGTAAACTTCCTGTTAAAGAGTTAAGACTTTCAGAACATCAACAGTTTTCTTCGTTTTTTTTTTATTTGCAATTTCTTAGGATAGCAATTTAAAAAAATAATGGTGTTAAAAGTGCCACTTTTTTATTACTTTTTATGTTTTTTTTTTTAATTAAGTAAATAACCATATTTTAATTTTATAATCATTGAGTATTTTTTAACTTCACATTTTCAACTGAAGGAAACCTTTTTATTTATTTATTCGGACGTATCTGTAATTTTTTGTCATGCAATTTTTTAAAGCATTATAATTTTGAAGTTTTTCCCAAATTTACTTTTAAAAAATAGAAAATCAATAAATTTAAAGCAAATAAAATGAAAAATTTTATGAAAAATTTTAAAATGGAAATCTCACTTGAGAAAGGGAAACACTGAAATGAAACATTTATATAACATAAATTAAAAGGTCCTTAGTATTAATAACAAAACCGACAACAGATTAAAAACGAAATCATTAAATTTAATTAATTTCTTTTTTTTTTATAATTTTGCTGTAAAAAAAGTTGAGGCGTTCGATGCGAAGTAAGTTTCCCTTTTCTTTAACGATTAAACGTTAAAATCGGTCAAATATAAGTTAAAAAAACTACCTTTTTTTCGGATCATTTGACCGATTTTAACAATTTAACCTTTGAAGAAAAGGTAAATTAATTTCGCTTCAACCATTTCTTCTTTTTAATTTAGAAACAGACCTTAAACAGAAAATGAAACCAATAACTAAAACCAATAATACGAAACAAAAGAAAATCGAAAATTAAATAGTGAAACAGTTAAATTCAATTCGGAAGCCGAATGTTCGTTAATATAGCCGGTGCTTAATTACATCTGGCACTAAATACAGTAACCTTCCTGTTAAGGCATTAAACGTGTTTACTGTTCTCTTTCTCTCTATGTAAGCAAGCAAGCAAGTAAGTAAGTTAGCCGTTTTATTTTGTGTTGTGTTGTAGGTGTGCCGCCCTCAAAAAGCAAAGCGGCCGCCGATGCAAGGCCGTTGCGCAATCGTTCTCTCTTTCACAGTAAGAGTGATCTATTGGTCCGATTTTACCATCGATTAATATTACCATTGGTGTTGACTTATATTTACACTACATCACGGTAATAATTCAATTATTATCAAGTTTTGCTCAAAATTTCCATAAATTTTATTGCAAATCCAACATTTCAATATTTCAAGATATAATGACGCAAAAATGATCAAACCAAATAAAATATCCGTTCTCAAGTTGAAGGTAAAACAGAAAATGTTGAATTTAAAGATGTTAAAAAAAGTGCAATTACCTTCGAATGCGAAATTTGTTACCGCTGCCGAAAACCATTGTAGAAAATGAAAAAGTCACTGATTTGGGTCTGAGCACAGAAATTCAACTTCGGAATTTTCGCAGAAGTTTTGTGTTCTGTTCATTTCACACAAACTAACGACAACTACAAAATTCGTTTTGTTAATGAGACGGTTATTGTACGTATGATGCAAATACGGAAGGAAGTTGGAAGCAGCAGCTGCTCGGAGGTCTAACCGCGGACACAACTGGAGTACAACTGGCGTGCGCAAGCTGCTGCTGCTGAGTTCTTTCTGCAGAACGACTTCAGTGCGTTGATGATGCGCAGTGGACTTGCGGTTCTTTAATTTGCATTTTTATTTAAATTAATTCCGGCTTTTTTTTTCGTTCGTTTAGTCATTGCTTTTGCTAAATGATTTTTTTTTCTAATTAAACTCACTTTTATTAAGCTACTTTTTTTTCTCTACATTTTTTCAGAATAGGGTAATTGAATTAACTTTAAAAGAAATTTAGTATATTGAATTCAATTAGATATTGCTAGCACTTCTAAAATATTAAAGTTGAACAAGTAAGAATCAAAAGCTAATCCAACATAACCTAGCCTAACCTCACCAAAACTGTAAAATTGCAAATAAATTGTTTTTGAAAGAAAGAAAATATATATCTTATAATTTTTCAAAGATCCGACAAAATGATTTCCATTGGAAAGTTTTCAAAGGATCCGAAAACCTATTCCATCATTATATCCTATCGTTCCGATACTAGACAAAAATTCAAGAATGTAAATTCATTGCATAAAAACATAAAAACAATTTAGCAGATTGCAACAACAGTTTGTTGCATTGCCCGTTTATCAATATAGCGCATATAGAGGATTCCGAATACTTATATCGATGGAGAGAAAGTGACAAATTGAAAAGTGGTCCCACCAGATGCCACTCTGCGTAGAAAGAATTGCATTCTTTCGTCGGTTTCGTAAAATGTATTTGGTCAAAATAAAAGCGGCGCTTCTTCTCTCCGCGATTCATGCACATTCCTCTCGCATAAGTATGATGCATAAGAGATTCTTGATGGACTTCAACTGCTGTTACTCGGTTGCTGTTAATTGGTGAACGCATCGAGGCTTCCAATTAACGTCACGTTTATACCAACAAAACCACTTCATATGCATATCGTAACAAACGTGAATATTCATAATTGTTCCGAGGATTTTTCCTTTTTGTTGAAGAGATGCCAGCCTGATCAGAATACGTTATAAATGAGCCTTTCTTTCGGTGAACTCTATTCGAAATTAGATTAGTGTTGCGAAAGAGCACGTTAATTAACTGACGTGACCTTGGATCGTTTGCATACTTTTTTTTTAGTTTCGTATTGTTGAAACTCATTGTGCATTATTTAATTGGGTATATTATAGGTGTACACAATTCACGAGTATTTTTAGAACCTACATTGGCTCTTGGTTGTTGTAATTTTCTATTTTGTGAATTTGTATTGTCTATTTCTACTCTACCTGATTAAGATGTGTTTCATCTGATTTTGTATTTTGTTTAATTTATTCTAAAAAGATAATACCAATTAATAAATCAGAATATATTTTCTGCATTTTACTCTTATATCAATAACAATCAATAGAAACTCTCGAAAATTAAGGAAATCAATATGATTTTAACTAGTTTTGATATTTTTTTGTCCTTTTTTAATATTCTTGCAAATTATTACTTATGAATAGTTAATAGCTTCCTGAGTCCGAATTTGAATGTTATTGAGTGGATTTATTCATAATTCATTAACTTCCCAGCATTTATGAAGAAATTTTAAAGAACTAATTGAAATCTTGGTATGGTATGGTTGCCATTTCATAATTGGCAGGTGAGGGGAGGGTGCAACAGCAAATTCCGCTCAATAAAGAGACTGAAGACACGTGGCAGAACATGATTGTAAAGCTTTGAACATTGAACCATTGAAGCAAACCATCGGCAGCCAAAGCCGAAGAACTGTGCAGATGTTACTATGTTCGCTGATGCACATCTGTCCGATGACGTCACGTTTAGGATAATTTCAATTTACTTACTTAGTATAATCACAATCAGTGCGAGTTTATGTAAAGAGAGCAAGAAGCTACGAGATAAAGAGAGAAAAGGGGAAGAATGTGCTGCAGCCATTGGAACCAAAGTTAATTAATAATATTGTTTGATAGAATTGTTGCAATTGAAATAATTACATGTCAGAACACTTTTATCGAATTTCAATTTTATTTTCTACTATTTTTTACATTTTTAATAAGTTGGAAAAATTATTTCTTTGCAATTAAAGTGTTTAATTAAAGATTATATTAAATATTAAAGCTAATAATAATATTAATTAAAAATACGATTTTTTTTTAATAAACAACTTTACATGAACTAAATGGTAAAAAATTAAAAATATTGTTTTACAGGAAAATTATAATATTTATTAGCAATAGATTTATTAGATTTAAGCTATAGGGTTTCTATTTATTATATTGTTTAATTAATTAATTAATTGATTGAACTTTAAGACAAAATAAGGATGAAGAAAAAGTAATTTTGGGAAGAATAATAAATTTCATTTGATTAAAAATTTGAAACTTGAAAAATTGAAAAAATGTATTACATTTTAATTTTAATATTTTTTTTTTCAATATTTTTAATCTTAAATAAAAATCTTTATTAAAAACTTTTTGGGAGAAATTTCTATTAATTATTAATCTTAACTTTTAATAGCAAGAATCGATCAAAAATATCTTTTACAGCAAAAAATCGCATAAATCACACTCATCTTTATCCATTTTCTTCCTATTAATCAACACCATTTCTTCAGATTATTGATTTACTGCTTGGCAAATTGTGCAAATAATAATAATTACAAATTCAATTTTATTAACCATATAATTTTACAGGCTTATGTATAATTAAACTTAAAATAAAATTGAAAAACTACTATTAATATAAAAAATTCCCTGCATTAAAAAAATAAAATAAAAATGAAAATCATCAGCGAAAGAAAAAAAAACAAAAGAAAGATCTCATAAATTTGCAAATGTGATGGTGTACAATTCTAGATGCACGAAAGTTTTTTTTTTTCAACTGTGTCGAAAATTACAATAATTTTTGTGAAAACGAAAACAGGCCGCATTAATAAATATTCCATCCATAGTGTTTATGTGAATGACCATTTTGAGCTTTATAAGGACAACACAAAGTTTCTACTCGCACAATCTACCAATTTACCAGCCAGCAATGCCGAGATTTGAATTTCTAAGGAGCATCATCAATGCAGCGAGAACGGCGAAGTCGCAGCAGCATCAGTGGCAACGCATACTACGAACGCGAGAAAGTTGCAGAAATACCTCTCTTCCGATATTATTATTATTTAAGACGGAATGGAATTTTTTCAACGGAATTAATGTGCACACATGAAGAATTACACGCGCATTTATTTCATTGAATTTTTATACATACAGGGTTTTCATTATTATCACTTCTAAAATTATTGTTTTGAAAAATTTATCAATTGGCTACTTACTTTTTACTATTTTACTTAATTTTGCTACCATTTTATTTAATAAAATTGTTGAATAACACTGATTAACAAAATTTGAACTTTTTTTGACACAAGAAAACTTATTTTTTTCCCTGTTTTCATAGAATAAAAAAATTCGTCGATTTTTTCAGGATAATTCGATCACAAAAATGTTCGGACAATTAATTACTGCTGCAAGTTTAACTAATTTCGATGACTTTTGTATTATTAATTTAAAAGTAATTACTACACACAAAACCAAAGTAACTAAGCAAAATTAAAAAAAATAAAAACTTCTTAGTGCAAGTTAAACGTTTAATCTGTAGGTACTTATACTACAGAGGTAGCAAGAAATACAAAGAAGTAAAACCAGAGGCTAAACGCGAATAATAAGGGCCTTCTGCTACGAGTTTTGTTAATCTGATGATAATTTGTTGCACTTCGAAAGAACTAGTCTTTAACTAGTACCTAGGTAGTAGCAGCAAAAAGAAATAAGTGCAAGCACTTAATATCAGACTCGTTACATCTCTACTATACACACACACAAACGCACACACTCAGAAAGAAAGAGATTTTGCTCTGAAGAAGAAGGCAAGCGCCTTCCTGCGCATCCATGCAACGTATCCGTATCTAAAATCCGATATTTTAATAATAAGCACTTGCGCGTTAGACAAGATTTTATTTATTAGATGGATTCCGATGAGGAGAGTGCAATGAAGAAGCGGCTGTAGTTAAAATCGAGATGAGCTTAATCTTTCTTATTCTTGTGCTCACTTATTAACGCACATCTATAACGGGCAAATAAATGGCAAAGATGATTTTTGTTTTTGTTTTAATGCTACAGTTCTATTGATTTTTAATAGTTCTTAGCTTTTGCTTTTTTCATTTTCAATAGAAGAGCGAAAAGTTACGTTTTACATCGATGTGAATGGTGATATGATGTAAATGTCATCTTAGATTATAATATACAATTCGAAAACAACTGTTTTAATGTTTAATTTTTAACATTATTTTTGATTATATTCTTAATTGGATGTTATAAACAAATTGTATATATATATACGTTTTAAATTTTTGAACGAAAAAATTAGTTTAAGGGCTAAGCAAATGAAAATTAATAAATCATAACCTAACTTAACCCAATTTACTGTTTTCATAACTTCTTTTTAAAAGAAGCAGACTAAAATTATTTATTGCAAAAGTTTTCTATTGTTATTGAGGTTTTCACTTGATTTTTTTTAATGTAATAAAATTTAATTTCAAATTATTACTATTTGCAAATTTGCCAATCAGTAAATAAAAAATCTACAGAAATGGTGTTGATTAATAGGAAGAAAATGGATAAAGATGAGAGTGATTTATGCAATTTTTTTGGTGCGAAAGGTATTTTTGATCGGTTTTTGATGTTAAAAGTTAACATTAACAATTAATAGAAATTTCTCCAAATATTTTTTTAATTAAGATTTTTATTTAAGATTATAAATATTTAAAAAAAAAATGATTAAAATTAAAATTAAATTCATTTTTTCTAGATTCAAATTTTTAATCAAATGAAATTTTTTAATCCTTCCAAAATTACTATTTCTTTTTTTTCTATCTTAATGTTCAATCAATAATTGAATTAATTTAACAATATAATAATGAAACCCTATAGCAGACACCTAATAAATCTATTGCTAATAAATTTTATAATTTTCTTGGAAAACTATATATTTTTAATTTTTTTAACACTTAGTTGATGTAATCCTTTTTTTTTTTTTTTTTTTTTAAATTCTTGTTTTTTATTAATAACATTTTTGGATTTAATATTTAATACAATACTCTTTAATTGAGCACTTTAATTACAAAGAAATAATTCTTCCAACTTATTAAGAATGTAAAAAAAGTAGTGAATAACACAATTCAATCAAACAATATTAATTAGTTAACTTCGAAATTTCGGTCTTGATATAATAAACCTTTAAGTTAAATTGTAAAGTAATCAAAACTTAAAAATTTAACCGATTTTCCCTAAATTAAAATTAATTATGCCTAGAAAAAAAAAATCACTGACTGAACAAACGACAAAACTGTCTGGATTTTCGGAAACCTTGAACTTTTCGTGTAATGATTCACGCAGTGTGCATTATTAAATATATCACAAATGTACTCTTTTAGCATGAAAAAGTAAACGTAGCGTATCCGCTGAGGAAAGGACGATAACCTCCGCAAGTTTCGTACACGCATTACGCACCCGGCATTAATAATAATTGAACATTGTTTTTTTTTAAATATGTTTAAGTTTTTTTATACGTTTTATTATATTATTTATAAGGTAATAAATATGTTAATGGCAAACGTTTAATTTCGTTTCTTTTGGTAGTAAATAAAAAAAAGAGCCGCAAAGATCGAGCGGTTCCGCTTGTAAGGGTTCGACGGATGTACGGCCGTTAGAGCGCATCGAATTTTTTTCTATAATTTTCAAAAATGCCAACAACCGACTCAATTTCCATTTGTTATTATTTAAGGTAAGGAGTTTTGGCGAATCATCGTCGGCAGTTTAACTGTACACTTAATTAATGGTTCATAGATATTGAAGTTTTTTTTTTTAACTGTATATATCGAAAAATGTGTCAAAACATTTATTGTAAATGCATTTAGATTTTAGTGGAAATATTACCTAAAAAATAAATCTCTAAAAAAACAGCTAAATAAATGTTATTAATGAAACAAAAAAGAGATCAGCATTGTTTTCCAATTTGCAAAATTTTACCTGTTAAATATTAATTTAGTTTACCCGAATTCTGTAAAGAAGAAAACAATTGTTGCACTTTCTATCTTTAAAGTTTATATCGTCCATTAGCATGTATATTGTATTTGCATAATGTTTGGAATCTTTCGGATAAAGGAATTCATCACTGGAAAAATTCCAACAGAACTGCAATATATACAAAGTCATTGTATTATTTCATATTTTTTAATTATTTTCTTTTATACTTGTGGAAGCGGGTGGAAAAATAAAAAGATTATAAAATTTGTAAAAAGCAATATATTAAGAGTGAAATAATCCACTTTTTTATTCATTTTTTAAATTCTTAACTGAATGGCAGTATCAAAGGTAGCCGTGCTGTGCAAATCTTAATGGCACATCCTGTATGATAACTTTATTTAGCGTTTATTGCGAAGAATGGTTTGCCTTTTAAGTAGTTCAAATAATAATAACGTTCATGAAACTTGAAATGTTGTTCAAACAAAGCTATTTTTGCATATAAAAATAGAAAACAAATGTGAAAATAAGATGTGCGAAGAATGTAACTTCAAGATATGAAAATATTACACTTTAGATTTCTGTTTTTGAACGAAGTTTTCAATTTTTATATCAACATTTATCGCATAGTTATTAAGTTTGGATATAATTTGCATCACTTTATTTTTCATAAATCAAATCTCGGCATAATACAAATGATTTCTTATTTACAATTATTATTTTCCTTTTAATTAGATATTGAATTGTAATTTTTTAATTTAAATTAAAATTTTTAACTAATTTTCACGAAATAAGTTTTGCAATCGATTGTTCATAGAATACCAGGTGATTATGTTAAATAATAATGACAAATTAAGCACAAATTAAAATTTAATTTTTTATTTTTCAAAAACTTTAAGTTGCAATAAATTACTAGTTAAAAACGCAACAAAAATACAAAATTAATCGTTGAATGTCATTTTGGAAACAAAGAAATATGCAAGAAGAATGACATTGCAATAGAAATGCGGATAAAATACTGAAATCGACGTAGTACTTAAAAAAATAATTTCATTATTTTACTACATAAATTTCAACAACTTAGCAGTGATCAATGGCAAAAATATTAATCTGATTTGGAAATTTTCTGTATATAAATAGTAAAAGGAACGCATAAACAATAGTGAATGGAATAAGAAAAATGGAACAACGGACGGATGCAACTTGTTAAAGTGGGCTGTTGCTTCTGCCATTGCCGTCGATTATTAACCATTTATAAGAAACGCAAGAACTATAAGAACAATATGAATGCTAAAAGAGTGAAATTGCCATCATTTAAAACGCTTCAAATTACTATTTCAATTGCGGATCGATGAGCAAGAAATGCATACTCCCGTATAATTATATAGATTTTTTAATTGTTCGTCGTAAAGAAACACTCTCACGTGCATTAGTTATAACTATTCAACAAGAAGAAGTGAAAAAAAAAAAAAGAAGAAAGAGTGATCGTTTCAAGTACTTATATTGGCATAAACGTATAAACAAGATGAAAGAAGAATGATAAAGTGAATATTCTTAAAGAGGGCAATTTCAGCAAGCCATTCGGTTAGAAAATGAAAGGCAAGGGTGTAATTATTTGGCTAATTATGATCAAATTGCGGTCGGTGCAATTAATAGCTGCGCGGGAAGAAAGATAAAAAAATGTGCGCGATAATTAAGAGAGAACTGAGAAAGAGAGATGTCGATTGGTGAAGATATATGTATGTGGAATTGGCGAATGGTATAGGTGTCGTTAAAATTATCATTAAAAAAAGTAACGACTTCATTTATGGCGGCCAGCTTTCTGTTAATTGAAACTATATAACTGTGGATCGAAATGAATAAGGCAAAAAAAAACTGGTCCAGACAATTTATCTAGACGCGTATATTTTACATACTTACGTACGTATAGAGATGAAATCAATATTGAAGTATCGAAATGTAGTAGATATGATAGATCGCCTTGCATTCATTAATTCAGTGAAATTCGATTTGATTTCCGCTTTTCTAAACAAATCTATATGTACAAAAGCGAAAACTTCTCAGTAAAATATGGAAATTGGATTTATATTTAAAAAAAAATATATCTACAAATTGAAAGTACCGATTATATTAAAGAAAAAAACAAGTTTATTGTGGAAATCTGTTTAAAGACAAGTTATTTTTTGAAATGAAATTAAAAAATTGGCCGGATGATACCAATTGCAGAGAAAATCATTAAAATATTTTCTTAGTCACCTAGGACTAAACTAAAATTGAATTTCTATGAGATCAAAAATTAAAAATAACAAGAAATTCTTATTTATAAACTCAAAAGCGTTTCCATGGTCCAAAAAAGTAAAAAGAAGTTGACAAAGGACATTCAAATATCTCAAGTTTAGAGTCGTTTTCGGTTCAATCAGAAGTGATGGAGAAATGAAACTTAAATTTAGATGCAATCAATGGGAATTGCAATAAAAATCAGTCATGTTTTTCAAAGGTTTGTTCGTAAATAAATAAAAAAACTCTCAAAAAAAGAGTCAAATTTCAAGTTTTAATAGAAATTTTGAATTAACTTATTTATTTAATCCCTTTCATAACCTGTCTAAAAAATCCAAAAATTTGCTTTACATTTGATTAAAACCAAAGATACTAATTAAAAATGATGTAAAAACAAAATTGAAAATCATGGCTTTTATATTGACTTAAAATAAAAAAAATTAAATACTTCAAATAAAAATCATTAACCCAAAAAGAGCGAATTTTAAGAAAAAAAAAACGTCTTTATTAAGTTTGCATTGTAAATAAATGATTGGAAAAAAGATGAATCCGATTTGGGAAAAAGTACTGAACAAATGGAAAAAGAAAGTCGCGCAAATCCCCAAAAGTTTATCGAAAAAATCAATCTTTAGGATAAATCATTTTAAAATATAAAAGCAGCAATCAATCACAATTTAATCCAAAATTCAGAATCACAAACTTTTCACTTATGGCCAGACATTAATTATTCAGCATAAGAAAATGCAAAGTTGTTAAGAAAAAGCTCTGATAAAATATATGACAAAAACGAGGCATTCTTATTATACTTCAGTACGCATTTGAAATGCGTTTCTTCATTGAAGCGGCAAAACTATATTATCATTTATTTAATTTCTATGCATTACTCGAAGGACTTTTAGTTGCTCGATGATCTATTACAGGAACTTATTATTTAACTGGAGAGCATTGTTGTTAAATAATTGCGTGCTCTCGGCGTATCGATTTCATGCAATGAAAATCTATTACGATTATCATTATTCTCATATTATTAATGAGAAACGAGATTTATATCACTTATCTGAATCAATATGTAAAACGCAGTGCGGAAAAGTGCAACCAATGCAGAAATACAGCGATAACATTCTAATGACAACGACGAATCGTGATTTTAGTGATTTGCTTAGAAGAAAAAAAGTCATGGAAGGCGAACGTATTGTTAGTTAAAACGCGAATGATTGAACGAATATGACCAAACAAACCGTTTTTCATTCCAATTAGTTTCCACAGTTCTTTAAGCGTGTGCGCGCCATAACGCTCGCATTGCTCATTTGTTGTTATTGGCGAATATAAATCAATGATATTAAAATGCCAACCATTAGTTTTACTCTCTTATAGCAGCGTCGTCCTTTTTCCTTTTACCACCAGAGATAATTTACGAGGCTGCCCAACTGAGCAGCACATAACTAATCGCGTTATTCATATTTGCATATTAATATCCACTCTATTCTAATTTGCAATTTGCAAAAACTCTCAAAATGCACTTTCGCTTGCTTTCGTTAAGCTAACGCATTGAATGTGCATTGAATAATCAAAAAATACCGAAAGAATCATTACCGTTTCTGTTCAGCGGTATATTTTAAATCTAAAGTACTAAGCTAGGCAACTGAATGAGCAATCAAAAAAATCCACTTACATTGCAGGACTTCTGGAGGCATCCTTCGAAGGCGACATCCTGAGGGCCACACCAGCCGGACGACTCTCGCTTGTTTTCGACACTCGCATGCTCTGATTGATCCGCATCTGTCGCGGCTGCAGCGGGGGCGGCTGATCCCGCGTCGTGCCCTCGGCAAACGAAGCCCGCTGCTGCAGCTTGCTTCCGGTTGCGGCCGCAGACCGCCGTTCGATCCTGTGCGCGAGTGGTTTGGCTCTCAAAGGCTCGGCACGCGACTGATCGCCGTTGACCTTCTGACTGACGGCCACCATCCTGTTGTGCAATCTTTTGGTGGTCGTAGCAGCGGGACTGCTAATGCCCAATTGTTCTCGCGCCAACTTCTTCTTTGTGGTCGCATTGACCGCTGCGTCGATCGTGTCGCCGTTCACGTAATTGCACGGTCTGTTCGTTTCTTGCGAAGCGGCTTTCTGATGACTAGTGCGCTCCTTACTGGTCGGCCATTGCAAGTCCGCGGGTGGCGGCGGCAACGGCTCGTCATTAGCGATCAGTTCTTCTTCCGTCACCGTGGGTGGCGACGGCGGAGGCAAGTCGGGGCTGGGGATACGCTGATCGAACAGGTCGGGATACACGGAACGCAAATTTGGATTCTTCGGGGGCAGTTCCGGCGGCGGTTCATCTTGCGGCACGTAGTCGTCCAAAGATATGGAGGGACCGACTATTAGCGGACCGAGAAGATTGTTATCGCTGGCTAGACTGCTGCAGGAATTGCTGTGCTGATGTCGATGAGATAATTTGGCGTTTGTTTGAATTGATGTGATACTGCTGCGTTTAGATTCGGTGGCATTGGAGCCGTAGTCGGATGCCGAAGAGGCTCTTCGCGAGGGGATCTGAACGCGGACTTTGGGAGGGAGTTGTGGTAGGCCAGAGGTGAGATGAGGTTCCGAACGCCAATTCGATTTATTGTTGTGGTTTGTGGTGTGGTGCCGCTCGTAAAACGATAACAACGCTTTCTTCTGGATGGCTTTCAAAGTCGGATCGGGGATTTTCAGTTTCTTGTCTGGATCCAAGTAGGAATACTTTTGTTGCTTCTCCAGTTCGTTTATTCTATCGGCAACTGATAAGGCATTGGAAGCAAACCTAGAAACAAAATGTTATTAGTTTTTAGCAAAAAAAAAAAAGCTTTGAATTGAATGTATATCACAAATTAGTTTAAAATTTGAATGAAAATGAAAAAAAAATCAGATAAAAATTGATTGACTTTACTTTGTTCAATTTTGAAAAAAAAAAATTTTTTTGAATTGAAAAAATATTGGAAGAAAACGATTTCAAATTTTGCGCAAAATTAAAGAAAATGGGATTTACCTATTATTCAGGTTGCTTTCCGGCGAGGGCACACTGTAGGTATTGACAGCAAAGAGTTTCAATTTATTGGCGTTGTTATTTCTGGATTCCTTATCCTTCCAGCCGGCTTCTTGCGTTTCCGTTGCGCCCATATAGAGCACGCTCTCGGAATGATGCCGTTGCGGTGTCTGCACTCGGGCACTGTGCGCTATCAACTGCTTATTGGAAGCCAAGTGAGTGCAGGAGCTGCTGGCAACCGAGACGTCGCTCATGGATCCATGCCACTTGAGTGTCTCGCTGGACGAAGCACTTCCGGAGCTGGTCGTAACCACACTATCTCTGCCCTCGCGAGCCAGCCGCACATCATCGGCAGCGTCCCAAGTTGTGTTGCTGTGTCTGCTGGTCACGGTAGCTTCACTATCCCTTCTTAGTCTGTCCAAGAAGGGAGTGGACGTGGAGTCGGTACTGCTCACATAGCTGTGATAACCTTCACTTTGGGCATAAGAGATTTGCTTGTGATGATGCAAATGCATTAAAATGTTATCGTCACTCTTCGCGTAATCACTAATGTCTTGGTAGTTGTTCGTCGAGTACTTCATGATGTCCTCCAAGTATTTGCTGTTGCTCGTAGGGGGTAGAGGAGGCGTCTCCGTTTGGGGGTCTTTGTACGAACGGGCATACTCTTCCAGATCGGCCTTCGTCAGTTGCGGCTTACAGGTGTCCCGTTCGGGCGGCGAAGGGACCATGTAATCCGCATCGCCCAGTTGCTTGCCATCACGATCCACATGCGGTAAGTACAGGCGATCGTTAAATTTATCGTAACGAGAATCGTACGTTTCCGGACCGATTTTCTCACACTTTTCCATAACCGTTTTCAGTTTCTACAACCAATGATAATTTCATTATTATTATCTAAATTACTTTCAAGTTATTTTTACATATTTTAGAAACATATTTCAAAATTAATATTCTATGAAAAATTCCGTACTTCCGCTTTATCCGGAAATTACCATTAATTTTGATTTTTAAATTGCACCTACCAATGTTTTACTTCTTTTTTGATTCTATGAACAATTCTGAGGTCAGAATTGCGCATTTCGTTAACTTTTAATTTCTTAATATTTAAAAAAAGTTTTTCTTTCGTCAGTTCGTTAATTAAAAAAATCGCCAGGTAAATAAATAAAAATGTTAGGGATGCACCTAAATCTATTGGCACCTGGTATAATAGGTTTCAGGTGCACTTCACCTTTTAAAACAAAACAAAAATAAACTTAATGGTCAATCAACTATATCACTTAATATTAAAGATACATTGATGAACAAAAAGAAGAAATTAAACAATTACTTTTAAGCAAATGACACTACGAAACTCAAAATAGGACATGGCGCCCACGCATTTTTTACTTCTTTGGATTATATGAACAATTTTGAGTTCAAAAATGTGCATTTAGATAATATTTTACTTTTCGTAGTACCCAAAAAACTTTCAATTTTTAACATAGATAGCTGGGAATTGATAGCTGTAAATTGGAAAAATTCTTTCATCAGTTCGCTGATTTAAAAAAAATCGATTGGAAAATTAAAAAATGGCAGATTCTCCTGAAACTGTTGGCACCCAGTACAATAATAAGATTCAGATGGACCACAGCTTTTAAAGCAAAGCACAAATAAATTTAAATAATGCTCAGCTATCCTTTAATATTAGAGATGCAATGATCAACCGACAAAAAAGAAGTAATTAAATAATTACATTTAAGCAAATGACATTACGTAACTCAAAATAGGACGCCTAAATTATATTTACGACTTTTATTTGTGCAATAAACCACAAGAAACATGGTTTCGAAACGGAAAAGAAGCACAGCGAACGAGAAAATTAATTAAAAATTTTAATTTACAGGAAAATAAACTGCATATTCAATCAGCATTGTAAATGGAAATGAATTTAAAAAAAAACTAAGTAATCATTAATTGCCAATACCATTCATAATAAAAGGAAAGATTAAAATTTATTAAATTATATTTTAAAACCAAAGTAATGAACACTGAGTAAAATTCTAAATAATTAAGTCACTTTTCCAATAATTAAAAATTGATTGTAATTTTGCATCACATCAGGCTATACTAGAAGTGTCCATTATTTCTGAGTATTAAATTTCATTATTTATTTTTTATTTGTTTCAATTTGAAACTTTCAAAAACGATAAATTTCTTTAATTTAAAAAAACATCAGTTACCCACGACTTCGGTAATAAAAAAAGGTAAAAAATATATTTCAAAAAAATTAAGAAGTAAAAAAAAAGTACCTGTTGCGTTTGTGAATGCGGCCTCTTCATATAGGGTCTGGTATAAGTGACAACCTTTTCCTTGGGATAGTTGGTGTGATCGGTCCAGGACTTGGAGCGATGCGAGCCACCGCTGGGCGGCACTCTGAGTGCTTGCGGTGTCTCGGCCGCCGACGGGACCGGCCATGACGGATACTTCTCGTGGCCCGGCCCGTACTTGACGCCTTTGAGTGTCGAGGAGTCGCGTACTGGCGGCGCAGGGGGCGGCGAGTCGTCTCGTTCGTTTGCCTCTTCCTCGTTATAGAAAGCGCCGTTGTATAGCTTATTGTTCGCGGACTGTTGCTGTTGCTGTTGGAGGAGGTTGGGCGTCGAACGAGAAGGCATCATTGTGTTATTGTTGTAATTCTTGAAGTGACGCGAGGTTCGCCGTGACTCGTAGCCATTAGTTGTATGCACTTGCGACCTGGAATCGCACAACAAAACCAACCATTAACATTAATACATAATATTCGATCTGTACAACATGTACATAGGCATATACGAGTATAGTTGAATAGAATAAATAACACTTATTATTATTAATAATATCATCCTCAATCAAGTGCGAACAATTGATTTCGCATATTTTAACGAACAATTGCAAGACAATGTTAATTAGGTGTTAGATTGAGGTCAATTGTTAAATTGATTAAATTATTAAAACATTTACGCATTTAAATTGCAAATAATAATAATTATAAATATAAAGTTCAATTTTCATTTGCTATGTTTCTTTATTTTTAATTTTGAAAAGTAAGCAATTCATAATTTCAATTATTTTTGTTTTTTAATATAAAAAAATCATTTTTTTTTAACTTATTTAAATAAAATTTATCCAATTAATAAAACCTATAATGTAATTGCTAGAGAGAAAAACTATTAAGGTTAATTAAATTTCAGGAAAATTTTGTAAGCAGGACATTTTTATTATTTCCAATAATTATTTTTTTAATACATAAATAAATAACTGTTTACTTTCGAACACTTAAAGAGTAATTTCCAATTGCGTTCATTTAAAATGTAAAATTTGAAACGCCGCATTTGCTAAATTAAAATTTTCCTCTCCGCTTAATACGAGAAGAGAATTGCTCTATCCTTTTCAATGATGAAAATTGTTATTGGTTATGTAACAGCTTTGTCGGTCGGAAAAATTGCGTGCATTTTTATTTGGGTTAATGGCTCACTAAAAATTAAAATCACTTGCATAAAATTGGATTTCGCATTTAATATAAACATAATTATAGAAAAAGCCCGTAACTAACTTTCTGTTATTATTAATAAGGAAAAACGAAGGTTTCAGGTAACAAAATTTATTATGCTTTTATTATTGAAGGTGAATTAACGTAAATAATCGTAAATAAAATGGATATTATTTTCTATGCAAATTTCCTAAACCATAGAAGAAGCTTTACATTCATTTTTTTATTAATTAGACTATTAGAATAGGAAACAAGCCAATTAAGAAGATATATTTTTTTTTAATTGACTGTTTGCTAAATGTTAGGGCTATAATTAAAACAAAAAGTGAAACCAACCACCAATTTTCGATAATTTCGATAATTTTTAAAATCTAATGAGTTAGATTCGAAAATATTTTACACAAATTTTACTTCCGCACCCGCCCGTTCCTTATTTATGAAACGATTTTTACCTAATTTGGTATATGCATATTGAAGACAACATTTCCAATTAGACTGAATTGTTTTCATTTTAATATCACTTCCGGTTTTAGCCGAAATGGCCACAACTTTTGATTTTTAAATGGTAAAACTGATTTTTTTTTAAGTTTTATTTTAGATTTTTATTACAATGAATTATTGCGACATACTATATAAATGGTTTCAAAAGATTTTTCATTATCAAAAAAAAAAAAGTAAAAAAAGTTGGACCTTTGACCAAAAAAAAAACATTTTGTCCAAATTCATTTCTTAATAACTCACAAAATATTAAACTTTTGGCAGGTTTACAACTTTATATCATAAACTTACTACATTCTGAGTAATTTAAGCCATTTCACAGCTATTTTTATTAATTTTTAAAAACCTATTTTCTTGCAACTAAAAAGTAATAATAAAAATCACGTTTATAAACTCAGGATGGTCCGTAGAATGCAAAAAAGTGGAAACAAAAATGAATGGTTGGCATTAAAAAATTAAGTCAGTGCCATTTACGATTAAACCGGAAGGGAGGAAAAAATGACATCGATTCAGTCCAATTGGAAATGTCATATTCTTATGTAAATATTCCAAATTTGGTAAAAATCGTTTCAAAAATAAAGAAATAGTAGGGGTGGTAGTAAAATTTATGTCACCCTGTATGTTTTAAATATTTAAACATAAATATTTTAATTTACCCTGTATACTGTGTAGGATTTATATTTATTAGTTTAAAAATTGCTAATAAATTTAACTACTGCTTCAATAATTTTACATATTTTGGTTAACTGTTAAATTCACAAAAACTAATAGAAAATTCCAAATAAGAAACACGAAATCGGATAAGAACTTTTACTACTAACACTTTTAAGCCATTGCCAAGTTGTAATTTACCTGAAATTGAAAAGAAAGGGATTTACAACCTGTGCAGTAAAAACCAGGTGAAAATTCCATTCGGAAAGTTGTCACCTCTAATCGTGAACTGCACACTTTCCTTACCCCAAAATAAATCTCTCCATGCAAACAGAGAAAGGGCTTAGAGAAGGACACGCTTCAACGCATAAATTACGAAAAAACACAGCCGCACGCAAGAGTTTCGAAAGATAAGAAGTCTTCAAAAAAGAAGATGAAGAAGAAGAAGAGAGCAATCAAGTGAGTGGAAAGCTTTTGTGTCACTTGCAACACTCTTCGAACAAAATGTATAGGGCCCTTTACCATAAGCACTTGAAGAAGAACCCAAAAGAGAGACAGGGTAAGACATTGGCAATTACACGCAGCGAGCATAAAACTCCTTTAAAAGCTTCTCGTTCTTGGAATGTTTTAAATGCCCCAAAGTACAAAAGAGCCGAAATATTTGCGCCAAATGAACCGTTCGATGATGCATGCGCTTCTTCTTCTTCTTCTGCACAAGCAACAACGAAAATATTAGAACGCACGAAGAAGCGCGCCGAAGAGGAAAATAAAAACCGATAACGAAAAAAAAATCACTGAAAGATATGCGATCTAAACAATAATAATAATCAAAAATAAATTTAAAAAAAATATGCGATCGTGAATCCGTGCTTTCGTATAGCAAGCGCAGCCACTTTTGACGTTGGCTCGATCGATGATTTTATTACTTTATTATTATTTATTATTTTTATCGTCAGCGGAATGGCTGCAGAGTCGATGCCGTGGAAGAGCCGAGCAGCGGCGGAGCAGGCAGCTCACGGAAGAAGGAAAGCATTTGCACGATTTTCGTGTTACTAATGAATGAAGTAAGCAAGAATGAGTGTGGCCACACTTCGTGTGGATGTGTCTTCTTGTCGATCGTGCCTAGTTCGAGAGAGAATATTAAAAGTAGATTAACACAATTCCCGCATTTCACGAAGAACAGTCGCTCCAATTTCCGATTCGGAAAAGACTGTCCGAACTGCGAGGCGAACGTTCTTAGGTTCTTTGCGTCAGCGCGCGATGCGAGATGCCACAGTTCTTCTCCGTGGGTACAGTACAACGAGCCGCTGTTCCCCATTTTCGTCCTCCAGTTTTCGTTTAATCATCGTCGCTCCGTCCATCCGGATGAACGATGCTCGTTGTACATATAACAGTATATTTCGAGTCGGTGCAAATTGATGGCAAGTGAATTCTTTCATGCTCCTCTCTCGCATTCGGGGTCAATACATATACAAAGATACACAGAGTCACACAAAACGCACATTCACACTAATACACACATGCAGGCAGACGCAGATAAATACACCAGTAGTAGATATATCTATATGGAGAGAAAGAGAAAAAAGCAACTGTGAAACCAGTAGTCGAACAATTACCACACCTCTCCTATAAGATCTGTGTTGGGTTGTATTTTTTCAATTACTTTTTGTTGTTACTGAAATATTCAGTTTTGTTTTATTTATTTCTATTAGCGTGGGTGATTTGTAAATTTCTGCTAAATGCATTTTAATCAATTTTAATCTATCGTCAAACAAAAATCGAATGCAATAACTTTTATGTTTTTCCAAGACTTTTTGAACTTAAAGTAATGTACGAATTGATGGAAAAACAAAAACTTCGTAATAGTAGAAGAAAAAATTATTTTTATAAAGGATATCTATTAAAATATGCTGTTCGGTTTTCGAAAATAATTTTTATATAAAACACTCAATAAATCATCCTGTATAATAAGTCTTTTATGGAAATACGAGGTGGTCTGTCTATTTCTATTACTACGGTCTATCCACAAAATTGTGCCCAGACCATTTAATTTTTCTTCTGTTTTCTCTTAATCTAAAATTATTTTTAGTAATTATATACAGGGTAATCCGCTTCAAAAATATTAACCTGACTTATTTTAAATGGCTTGCTATTATACAATAAAGTTTATCATCAAATAAGAAAAAAAATCTCATTTTCGGTTTCCTTACTTTCAATAAATTAACTGTAGAAATTTATTTATTCTTGATAAAATTTATTGATTATTGATTTTTGATTACTGTTTTTTAAACAAATACAGTTTATTTTAATGCATAACTTATAAGAAATAAAGAAACGTATAAGTAATTAAGTTACGTTTTATTAGAAAAGTTATAACTAAATCAAAAATTTCCTGAAATAATTTTATTTTTCATTTTTCTTTCGCAAAGATGTCATTGGCCAAACCAAAGAAAACTGCTACTTTTTTTTTTTATATCATTACGCTTAGTAATTTAATTAATTAAATTAATTAATGGCATAAAAAATAAATAATTTCGGTAATTTTTTGCCTTTGTCCTTTGAATGGAAAATTATTCTGTTTCTACTAAAAACTCTAAAAAAAAAAATGCAAACAAAAAATAAATTTCTTTGGAATTCACTTAAAATTTGCAATATTTATATTTAATTTCAAAAACGGAAATGAAAACATAAATATAATTAAAATAACAAATCTGCAAATTTATAAAATGGTCGGCATATAAAAGCAAAATTATTTAAATTAAAAATAAAAGAAAAACAAGCAAGTACATGGAAAACTAACAGAATTTGCATACCGAAGCAAAAAGCAAAAAACGAATCTGTGAATAATTGCATTGCGTCCATTTAAATTAGAGCTATTCGCTGAAGAGGAGAAAAAAAAGTTATTGGCTGCACAATTAAATCGTATCTTTGGGCAAAGAGGAGGCAAAAACAAAGCATGAGCGCAAAGAAATATCTCTGCATGTACTGGTCGGTAAGTGTGTCCGTCTGCTGTATTATGCCAGTGTGTGTGTGTGTGTGTGTGTAAGTAAAAAGAAGAAAAATTCTATTGGAATAAAGAGGGACACGATCGCCTTCGGCCGTCAAAACCGCGCTGCTCTTCGCGAGACCGAAGTCGATACCAACACAAACCGCATTCCTCTTATATCGACAAGAAGAGACGCACACACACACACACAGACACACACACACTAAAAACACATCCACATGCACATTTATCGAAAGAAAGAGAACCAACCAACTAAGCGACTTTAGAATTACTGACAGACACAGGACAACTTGACTTCGAATAAATAAAACTTCCTATCTTCTCCACTCTGATGCCCTAACTTATTCGCTTACAAATGCACCAAGATCCTCTTCTGACTCTGCTTGCATTCGAAAACTTTTTTATTTTTATTTTTTAAGAGCCCAAAGTGTTAACAATTTACATATTATTTTAAATCGATTTTTAATTGTGGTTTCAAAATGTCATTAAATGTTATTTTCGAATTAGAAGTTTTGTGAATTGAAATTCCCAAATTATTAAGTTTTTGTAGCAAACTTATCTATAGAGCTTAGAAAATGTAAAAATTAAAATAATTCTTGTTTGCGTTTCTAGCTTGACTAAACGTTGAAGTCTCTTAAAATCTCTGCACGAGTGTTTTTAATGTTTTTAATTTTTTGAGATTTTATCATTTTGCTTTTTCTACTTTTGGTAATTAAAAATAACAAAGCTTAACAAAATTTGGACTTTTTTTATCGCACGAAAACTTATATTAAATTTTCAATACTATACAGAGGATAATTGAAAAATCCATTTTTTTATTGTAAATTTCTATCATAAAATGTCATTAATCATCTAGGGACGTTAATTTCTAGGTTGTGCAGTTTAACATGATAAGAGAAAAGGAAAAATAATGTAACCAAACCGTATTCAAGTCCAATTAATCGCAACCTTACTTAATTCAACCAATGCAAACCTAATTTCAACAGTTAAGCCATATTGAAATTTTCTTACAAATAATTAGAACCATTAAAAGCAGTAAAAATAGTTGTTTGCAAAGTTGGCAATGTAACAAAAGTGAAAAAGAGTTAATTCGCAACCTAATAAAGTTATAAAGATATAATCCATATGTCAGTGTAATATAAATATAAATAATTAATTAAAACATTTCCAATAGCCTTATTTTCGAATAGTTAAGTTCACAAGCAAATACCAATTGCATTCAATAAATTTTAATTATTTTATTACGCAATTCGCGTAACGTTGCTTTCGTACCAATAAAATCATAACAATTTTTTATTAAATACTTTTAATCCGTTACAAGCTTTTCAAAATATATAAAAATGTAATTTACATTAATGTAAACATTCAGAAAAAAAAATCTCAATATATAATAAAGATAAATGTTGTAACTAGACTTTTTACGATTACAGAAAAAAATATAAATAATAATCGATGAAAAAATATACGGGGTGTCCCATTTTAAGTTGCATTGCATGGGTATTTTAGTTTATAATGGAGACAGAGATTCGGTAAAATAGACAAAATTTAGCAGAAATATCCATTCAAAATACTTTGTTTGCAAAAATAGAATTTATTTCAATAAAATTATTTTGCATAGGAAAAAAGAAGAAATAATTATTCCAAATAGATATTTTTTGAAGGATTTAATGGATGTATTTAATTTATTACGATTAACGCAGCTTACTTAATTAATGAGAAGAATAAATTTTTTTTTTTTTTTTTAATGCAACTCATAATTGGCTATGGTGTTGGTGTAGTCTATTTTTTTCTGAATTTAACGATATAACTCTTTGCATATGTTAGTCTCAGTAAATTTCGGTTAAATCTTCAGTTTTGCCCATTTGACCGAAGTAGCAGAGAATTTTCAAAAAGAGCATTAGTAGCATTTGATTAAACAAAATAAATGGTATAGAGCGAGCGAGTTGAAATGGTCACGACATGTCAAATAGCAGTAGCTCAGTGTCCGTGTTATGTTTTTTCGGAGTGGCGAGGCTATTAATAAAGCAACTTGTTGCAAAACTTGATTCAAAGCACCGGGCAATATATTAACGACAAGTTGGAGAGACAAGACACGCATTTATTCGCGACGCGATGCCGAACACAGGCAAAGAGCTGAAGGAAGAGACGATGCACGAAGGCCTTAACGGTACTTGTTACGCTGCTGCTGCTGCTTCTGTTGCTGTTGCTGCTGCTGCTACTGCTTGGCTGTCTTTACCTTTCCTTACCATAGAGCCGCTTGATGACCATCAGGAACATGTGGCCTCCTATACCAACTATATACTATGGTTACTTCATGTTTGGCCTGGCCTGGCCTGGCCTGGCTCAATACTTTATATTGTAAGAAGTTCGTACAAAGTGCGTGCGAGCTTTTTGTCTCACTGCCCGACGCGATTGCTCGCTGCTGCTTGCTTGTCCTCTCCACTCGCATGTCCGTGCCATCCATCTATCCACTTTGCAAAGCGCTCCTCGTCGAACGGAAATTAATTAAATCATTATTATTATTAGACGACGACGACGACGACGAGCAGCAGAAGAGGCCGGTAAAGTAAGGAACCGGCTTGCGCGCAACAATATAACGATCTATAATAAATCGCGCACAGTCATCCGCTTCTAATTAACATTTTATTATACAAATCGATAAATAAATAATAATATTGGCAAGGCTTGTATAATCGACACATGTTCGCATGTTGTAAACCTACATTGAATTATACTGTACACGTTTTATCAACAAAGCATTTTCCTCCACTCCTACGGGATTACACTTGGGAAAAGCTGTTTAATGGTTTCAATTTGTTTGCATTTATAGTTTTGCCAATTAAAAATTGCATCATTTTTAGTGTCATTGTTCGTTCAAATTGCCAATAAATCGTAGTTTTCC
>JASKGO010006176.1:0-56683 GCA_030556065.1 Holobus sp. GC000080
GTGGTACTACTACTACTTTGACCAGTGGTACTTGTTGATCTGGGATCTTCCGGAGTCCAGACTTTGGCGAACATTATTCCATGAGGATTCGGTTCTTTGTCTCTGCTCCAAGATAAAGAATGCGCTGTGAAGCTACCACTAGGACCTTAACACCAACCAAACATTTTTCTCATTTCAAAATTGGTTTTTAAAACACTTTTCATTTATTTATTTCGTTCAAAAAAAGTCTTTTAAGGTTTTAACTTTAATTTTCTTTAATGTTTTTTAATAGAAATTCATTTTATATATTATTTAAATGCTTTTTTTGTATTTTAAACGTAAGTTTATTTACTTTTTTTAAGGAAAATAATGATATAAATATTTTTTAAATTATTTATTATCATTACAAGCTATCGATCCGAAAGGACTTTCAGCCAATGAGAAATAGATTACTAGTTGTGGCAATAAAAAAAAAATCGTTTGTTGGATTGATCAATATTAATAATTTCTTAATATCATAATCATTATTTCAATGAAATTGTTAATTAAAAGAAAAGTTTTTATTGCTGAATTCTATAGATAAAATAAATTATTAATTTGTTGATTTGTGAACTGATATTGAGCAATTAAACTACTAAAAACGACCAAAAATATTTAACATGAAATTTAGATTAATTAAACGCCCAATATTTAAAATAGTTACAACTAAATTACAAAAACAAAAACACGATTTTTCACTTTCATTAATAATACGAGTATAATATTATTTTTTTTCCAATGGATGGAAATTATTTGTCAAAGTTAAATGTAATTTAGCTATTTAATATTGAGCCATTATCTGTTAATCTAAGCAAAAAAAAAAAGAAAAATCAATTTTATTAATCAATTAAATGTTCAAAGCTTTAATAAAATATTAATAAACCGCAAGTCATTGCTTCAAAACTTTCTTTACAAAAAAAAAAATCAATGCAGACATAAATCTTTTAACATAGTTTTAATTAAATATCTAACGCGTATTTTATAATTTATTTATAGCACTTATTAATCAATCATATTCTCAATTTTCATAAATATATAATAATTTTTTTATAGTATAAATAAATTTTGCCGGAATTTTATAACTCGTCAACATAATAAATCAACTTTTTTATTATATTATTTAAATTAAATAATCTTTACTTATTTTTTATTATTCTTTTCTTCCTAATTTTGACTAAGAAAATAAATAAAAAATTACAAATAAATTTAAAAAAAAGTACATAACAATTTAAAGCGTTATCAATTGCGCAAATAAAAACAAAATAACAAATTTATAGTTTGCCAAAGATTTAAAATCCTTAAAGCCAAAGTGTGCCACAGTTTATACACTTTGTAGATTTATTGTAACAATAACTCGGAGGAATTTCTCGGAAAATGTCGATTTATATTACAACAAGAAGTTAGGAAACGGCAATTTCTCAATGCAAACAATAACGATAAATCTCTACTTGGACGACATTCGCTGTTACAGCTTTAAAGAAACCATTTTAATGTTTAAAAAATATGGTTTAAAGTGTATAATTAATGTAATTATTTTGTCAGCCTATAAGTTGTCTTCAAATTAATTATTATTGTTACGAATATGGAACTAACAAACAGAAACACAGAGAGAGAGAGAAAGAAATCACAAATATTAAATCTATATAAGTAAGTAAGTAAAAAAAAAATAAAAAACAAAATGCGAGCGGTTAAAATTAGTTTCAAACAATCTAATTTGCATATATCTTACATTTTAGCATTTTGTAATAACGCAAAACGTAAGAGATAATTTTTGCTTTGTGCTGGCTGCCCATTCAGCCAGTCCAACGTCGCAATTTCTAAAGTGGCTCCATTATTGCCACTTCGATTAATTAAGCTCCGACCAATATTTGCACTAATACCATTAATTAATTCATTATCGGTGTGCGTGACATTTGAATTAAATTAATGAATAAAAACTCAAAAAAAAAAAACTGTCCGATATATTATGCAAACATGCAGATTATTATTAACAAATGAATAACAAATTTTTTTCTACGATTTTGTTTCTAATGTTTTTTCTACTATATGAAAAAAAAAACAAAATTGCTGAATTAAATGTGCAAATTGTAAAATAGAGTTGGCGGATTCTTTTGCCACCGGTTTTACGCATGAAATCAACGGTTTTTTTTCTAGTTCTTCTTTCGTCATGACGTCGGAGATCTCGGTGACTGGGTAAAAATTGTGAAAAATTTGGGCGCCTTTCCGTTACGCAACTTTTCCATTTAATTTATCTGAGCGTTCGTTTCATTTATACGCGTACGACAGCGAACAAAAAGCGCTCGCATATTTTAAGAAATTAAATGATTGGCTTGACCCAATTATCGAATTACCGGATAATCGAACGTTTATGTCGCTCCGTAATTGTTCAGCAGCTACGGCGGTTCAGGTAGATCTAGTTATTGGCTTTTCAAACTGTAATAAAACACAAGAGAAATGTGCGTCTGAACGCGTAATAAAAATTAAAGTAGAAACTTTAAACGTTAATTACTTTTATTACAAGTAACAGCAATTGTTGTTGTTTTTATTAGAATTTTCATTTTTGTTTTCTTATTAAAGAAAGTAAAAATTTATATAAAAAAAATTGTTTTTCCTGTTGTTTTTGTCAAATTTTAATTTAAATAATGGACAGATCTAAATAATTCAAACCTTGCTTTGTGATTTATCTTTGTGAATGAAATTTTAAACTTTTTTCTTTTTTGTTAATGTAATTTACGTGTTTATTTGTTTCTTTAATCAATTGATCGATTTCTTTTCTGTGCTTATGCTGCGCGCATAATAATTTATATTTTTAATTTACAAATATTATATATTTTTTTATTTTTCTAATCTAAATTTATGCATTTTATGTAATTAAAATAGCCTCTAACGCAATAACAATATCAAAAACTATAAATAAAATTTTTTATAAACAATTTCATAACGTATTATGGATATGCTGGCATTTAAATCACCCATATCACGTTTTTATTTCTCGGTAATTTAAATTGTGATTATGTTTTTTATGCTTTCTTTACTTTTCAGTCTTTGGACTTTTCTATTCTACGTTTCTTCTAGATGTAGAGTGCGAAATAATTTTTGATTGAACATTGATAAAGTTTTTTAATTTTTTTCTTTGAGTTGTTATGAAGTGTCGAAAGTTTAATAATAACTAATTTTGTCTTTCGATAATTATAGGATATTGTTTTCTATATGTGGTATTGGTAATTATATTATAATTTACTGCTGTGCCATGAAACTACGTCAATGAAAAGTAACTTTTTGCTTTTTAGTTTCTTTGTCATTTTATTATTTTGCGCTTTATTTATTACTTTTGTTGTAATGAAAATTAATCTTGCCCAATATGTGCTAATAAATTGTTCTAAAAAATAATGTGATGCATAAAGAATTTATTAGAATTTTAATGACTGTCATTGTTTTTTCTTTGAAGTAATTATTTGCATTACAAATTTTATAAATGTGACGTATTTTCAAAAACTAATAATAACTACAAAGTTTCAAATAAAAGTTTCAAACATAATTTTAATTTTAATTATGTGAAAACTCTAAATTCAATTTGCTTTTAATTTTTTCCGTGCTTTTAGTTAATAAACAATAATTGATAAGAAAATTACTTAAAAGTTTATAGAGGAAGATGATATTCAATAAAAAGAAAGATTAACTTAAAAATTTAAATTTTAAAGTACTGTTTTTTGTAAATAAAATGATATTTGATTAATTACCAATAAAGAAGTATCATTTATTTTTAAATTAAGCTATTTATTTTTTATTTTATTGAAAAGTTAATAAATTATTATTGTTAATTTGAAATTTATTTAAAATTTTCAGGAAGCATTAAACACTAATGAAAATGGATTAAAAAGTAATGTTCTTTTGATATTAATTTGATGCTAAATGAAATGATTTTATAAATAACTTAAAAAAAAATCGGAAACAAAATGTAAATTTCCTTTTAGCAGTGTGAAATTAAAAAAAAATTATTTGCTTTTAAATTTTACTTCAAACTTTATGAGTTAATAAATGATAATTATTATAAAAATTGTTTAAAATTTAATAAAAGAAGAAAATATTAAAACAAAATGGGCATTAATTTAAAAATACAAATCTTTAAAAATTGTTTTTTGTTACATAAAACGATATCTTTTTAATAACTAATTAAAACTTTATTATTTTTTTTACAAAATATATCATTACTTTTAAAATTAAGCTATATTTTAATTTAATTTTAATTTTATTGAAAACCTAATTAATTAATAAGTTATTATTATTATTTTGGACGTTATTTAATATTTTCAGGAAGCATTAATTATCAATTAACAAAGATTTAAAAAAATAATTTTCTCTTGATATTACTTTTTGGTTAAATAAAATGTTTTTTTTAATACCTAGAAACAAAAAATAAGTTTCCATTAAAGCAGTGAGAAAATAAATAAAATTTATTTGCTTTTTAATTTAATTGCAAAGCATTTCTTTTATAAATAATAATTATTATTTTTGATTTTATTTAATAAATTAGCAATTACGAAGAAATATATTTTTCAATCGTTAATTTCTTCTGAAAAAAAACATATTTTTCTTTATTATTAAGAAATAAAATAAATTGTTATTATTAATAAAATGGATTTTAGAATAAAAAAAACTTCTGGGTATAATTTATGAACATCCTTATAGAAAAATAACTCTGTTTTTTGTAAACCACACCAAAAGATTCAATAGTTTCATTGACACAATTTTTTTTATTGCTAAACAGTTAAAATAGATCTTAAAAAACAGAATAATACCACTGAAAAGTAATTGCATCTTGTTCCAAGTTAAGAAATTTTGTTATTCTTCAATTACTAATCAATGTCACCTAAATAAATTAAATTGTACAAATGATTAAATTGTTTTTAAATCAATTACAACATTTAATAGCTCGACGGTTAAAACTTAAAAACTATGTGGCGCAATTTCGACGTCAATTAACCATTGCCATTAAAATTCTTTCCGTCATTTCAAATATCCATCAAATATGCTTTGAATTATATATTGCAATAATTTTTATTTGCACTTTCAAAGCTTTTAGAAATTTTTATTAAATGTTATTTTAGATTTTTCTTTGTAAAAAATTTTTATTTTATTTTATTACAAAGATATCTTAAAATAATTTAATTTATTTTCATAATTAATCCCTTATTGATTAATTTTCTATTGAATTTTCGTAAAAAGAAATTATTTTGCAGATAATTTCAGTTAAAATTTAAATTTTTAAAATTTCAAATTTTTGTCTCTTCAAAGTACTTTACTGTAGCGACATCTACACAGTATAAATCGAAAGCTGCAGTTGCCGTCAACATAACCTGAAAATGGCCTCGCTCAGATCTTTAATTTTACAAAAAAACGTAATTAATAAGTTATTTAATGTATCGAAAGCGCAATTCAGGTAAAAATCAATTGATTATAATCTAATCTATTAGCTTTACTAAAAAAATCCATTTTTCCAGTACCCAAACAGTATATTTTCAAAAAAAACCTCCAAGCCCAAGTTTCACCACTGTGGATGGCTTAAAAGAGTTTTTTGATGATGAAAGCAACTGGGGATCAAACGAAGTAAGGTGCGGACGTGCTTGGAAATTAGAGGACCTAAGAATAAAATCGAATTCAGACTTGCATAAACTGTGGTACATTCTACTGAAGGAACGCAACATGCTGTTGACAATGGAAGAGGAAAGCAAGAGACAAATCAGATTGTTCCCCACTCCAGAACGTCTGGATAAAGTGGAGATCTCCATGGAAAACCTGGAGACTGTTGTGAGAGAAAGAAACAAAGCATACCACTTGCTGGAGACTGGAAAAACTGGAGAGAGGAGAGTTCAAGAAGTAATTGGGCCATTTGGATTGCCAGAAGAACATGTCCAGGAAGAACACGAAATTCCCAAACATCTGAATGAGGAGTGGATCAAAGAGCATACTTATGATAATGAATGTAGAGATGTCAAGAAGTTTCTTTTGCTTTACCGAGAAAAACTCTACAAGGAGAATAGAAAGAAAAGAAAGTAAGATTTCATTAAAAATATAGTTTTTGCTGTAATAAATTGAGAATTGTTTTAGTCGCGATTTCAATCATGTGATTGGACTATTGAAGAGATTCCCAAATATGGATATGGAAGCTTTAAAAGAACAGTATCCTGATGTGGACATAGAAAAAGCAAAGCGGAACCGCAAATGCAGAGGCCATTTTGACCCTAAGTAAGTTGTTTATTGTTAATATTACACATAATTAGAAGTGGAAAATAAATTACAAGAAATCCTTTACATAAATCACATAACTTTGTACAATTTGAAATTAATTGTTTACAAAAATAGCAACTGCTATGATATGTAAAAAATCCTAATAAGCACCTTCGTTTTTAAGCAGCACAGCAATCCTTTAAAAAACGCAATTTCATTAATTCCGCTTACCTAAATTATCAAATATAAAATTATTTACCTAAGGTAACGGAACAAAATTACTATTTGTTTATGAAATTTTATGAGCTTATTGGTTTAGTTAGTTCTTTGAGAGTACATTTTTTGTTTTGGTATAAATACATCTACAATATAAGTTAGCATAATATCAGTGCACAAAGAAACTGGTTTATTTGAGGTACATTTTGTTTCTTTGCACATATATTAGACAAATAATTAAAGCCTCAATCACTTCACCTGCTTAATTCGAACTTTATACACCAAATTTTCTTTTTCTCATTCAATTGCTATCTAATATTTTAGCTACAGTATAATATGAAAATCAACAACATCTTCCTAAATCACAATATTCGCTCTCAATTGTAAACTAAAAACCATTGACTGATAAATAGTAATTAACATTGTTATTTATTAGTCAATGGCAAAAAGGTTACAGAAACTGAAATTTTCGAAAAGCTCAGTTTCCCTTTACAGACGAAGCGTATCATTTAACAAAGCTTATGTGCAAACAAAGTATACTAACGGTTTTTTTTCTTTAATACTCCTAAGGATATTAGTTTTAGTTATTTTTGTAGAATACATACCATCCGTTATGTAATGAGTTATAGGTACTAGTGCACTTCTCACTCAGCAAGTCCTCTTGGTTGATGGTGCTGAGCGGAAAGCTTTCTCCTTGCTGATGGTAAGACCAGAGCATTTCCAATGTAGACATGAAATGTTCCAACTCTTTATTGGTGGCAAAGTACAAAATCCAATCGCCACTGCTTTCGTGTACTTCTCTACATGCAAATTCCTGCAAATTTTTAATGTTTTTAAGTTAATTCTTAAATAATGTTTTTTTTTTTTAATTTTACCATAATGCACCAGCTTTGCTCCGCTGACGGCAATCTAAAAGAAGTGATGTCTTGTATATTAGCGCAAGATAATACTTTTGCTCCTTTTATCGGATCGTGGCCGCATTTCGAATCGATTATGTTGCAAGGGAATGCTTCGCGCACCAGCAGCAAGTGTTCGCTTGTCATTAGAAGACTGCTTGCTTGAGCCACTGTTTCTTGGCGCTTGCTATAAATCTACAAAAAATATATTTATTTTTAAAATAAATTACTTGTTTTCTTCAAGAAAAAAATAATGCTTACCCCGCTTGCTGCTCTTACTAAAGCTTGAAGCCAATCACTAGCTACATATTCGTCCGGAGCTGCCAGATACAAAGCATTCCCCGAAACGATCAGCATGAAAGTGTGCGGTCTTGAATTCACAAAGATCCTTTTCGCTCCTTGGCAAGCACCGTTCATTAAAGGCATTATTTTCATGGGTTCTTGGTGCGAAGGCGACGACAGCATGTACAGTACTCCAGATCTGAAATTTCATTTATTTTTATTGTAAGCTAGTGAAATAATATTTGAAAACGTGAAAAACTTACTTTAAAATGAAGTAAGCAGTTTCCCATCTGGATTCAGCATCTGATAATTTAAACATTAAAGGACCTTCTTTGTTAGGACCCATGTTATAGTCGGGCGAATCATCTGCATTGTGGTCTTGCATATTAACAATGCTGTAGTAAAAATATTCATCGTCCTGAAAAAAACAATTTTTAAAAAGTGTTTTCAGGTTTTAAATTTCGCGCATTGTTTTTAATTGCGAAGGTTTAAAAACTGGCGCGAAATTTAAAAATACTAAAAAAAATAAATTAAATGAGATCTTTAAAATAGGAAAAAAAGAACAAATAAAAGAAAAAATGCTTACTGTGGAAACAGGAGACTGCTTGCAAATGGCTCTTCTCAAGTTTCGCATGTCTCTCATGTTGAGTTGTTTGATGGCCGGAAGTGGCGGTTTATTTCTGTCTCTTCTCATTGCCAATTCCAATTGAACGATTATTGCATCGGTAATGGATTGGCAGCCGGTGGTTACCAAACATTGCATATCGTTTTCGTAGTTGGAAAAATGTATAGTTTGCGAATTTGGTCCTACCAATATCGTATTCAGTCCCACGTACGGTAAAACGAAGTGATTACAATAACCGTCCTTGTTCTGTTTCTTGAAGCCAGCCAAGTACATTGTCGTATTGGTCAAGACCAAAATTAAAGGCTTGTAGTGTCCATCAGTGGTATAAGCGCTGGACACTTGATGACTGCCCAGAATGACTTCCTCTTTTTCCATTTCCATGCGGAATGAGCTTCTGTTGAATGTCGTTTTCGAATCGCAACCGTTTTTCAAGCAACGTTCCGCCCTAAAAGACAAGATTTCCTCCTCGATCTGCCGGTCCAATTGTTTGCTCATCTCTTTGTTGGCTCTGGCTCCGCGTATGTACAAACTCATGTACCTTCTTGACCTTTTAAGCTTCCTCTGCAATCTCGTATCCAAGATCTTCTTCAGAGTAACGTTGCGCAAAAAACGGTTGATAAGCGAGTTTTTTGACGACGAATTCCTCAGGTTCGGCAGGGATTTCGAAAAGCTGTCGTCGGATTTCGCGATTCCCTGAATGGCATAGTGGTTGCTTTTATTGATGCGCCGTTTCGGTGATTGGAGATGTCGCGACGATCCTTCTGAGAAATCAGTTGAGAAGATATCGCTTCCGTCAGTCCAATCCATTTTACTATTTGTTGCATATCGATTTATTGATTGCGAATCCGATGTAACGGAATTGCTGTTCTCCTCGTAGATTTCCTTAACTTCTTCGGAAGTTTGGCCTTCTTTACAGGGAGTTGATGCTGGAAATGTTTCAAAATCTTCTTCAGGTTGCTCTTCTTTAGCCCTTCTTTTGAAAAAGTTGAATTCTTTGAGGATTTTCTGGTAGATTGTTGAGCTTTTCGGTTTTTCGCTTTGACTAGATTGCTGTTGCTCGAACGATTTCTGAAACGAATCGTATTCGTAGCTGTAGGTGATTCCTTTGTGCTCGTAAACGTTACTGTCGCACACCAAAATGTTACTTCCTGATACCGGTTTGCTGTATTGCGGCAAAATTTTTAGTTTTAAATGACTTCTGGAAGAATCCAATGTTAGATTTCCAACTCTTTTTATAGGTTCTTTTGTTTTCAATTCTTCGCACACTCTGATAGCATCGTGCGACGTTGAACAGATGATATCTTCTTGTCCTTCGGGAACCCCACGTTCCACCAAGGGAACTGAAGAAAAACTCAGGATGTTTTTCAAACTGCCGAAAATATTAGCATCTAATAAATTCGTTTCCGATTTCTTTCTCGACAGTTCTTCCTCCACAACACTGGTATTTAACTTTTTCTTCAAACAGCTCGATTTGGGCATCTTCAAAGGATCCGTGAGCGGCATTTTTTGCGCTTCATCTTCATCCTCCTCATCAATAGAACTGCCAGCGCTTCCACTGGAACTCGAAGAAGAAATAGAAGGTTGCCATCTGGTCGCTACATAAATATCAGATTGAACTTCACGATCCGACTTTTCTTTTTCGTAAAAAGGCGCATCTCCTTCTGCAGCCCAACTATATCTTCCTTTAACTACATCTGCTTTTTTGATAAATCCCTGCAGCAAATAATTGCTTGAAACATCTGGATCCATAGTGATAAACCCATGGTTTATATGAACATCATCAATTTTGGTGCTGTTCAGAATGTCTTCGTGAAAAGAGACGCGTTTCTTGGGCGTATCAGACTTCTTTTTCTTGCGCGCCCTTCTGAAAACTATCTGTTCCTCTGGCTTGTCCTCTGCCACATTCGGCTCAATGGGCGGAATCTTCTCAGGTGGAATCTTCTCATCTTTCAAAAGCATCTCATTCACTTCTTCAGACATGCTGACATGCATTTGATCCACAAGTTTGTCAGCTTGTAACAAATTCCGGTTTTCTGTTGTGTAATCCAAGAGTTCATAGCTGTTTAAAGAGACATTCATTAAATCTTCCCCAGTGGTGGTTTTTGGAGTGCTTTCTGTTGATAAATTGGGGGGCACATTTTGATTCACTATGTCACTCTTGGTCATCATCCTCTCCTGTATGATTTCATTTAAGATGGCATCAAATTTGTCTGTTGTGGCTGGAACTGGGTCAGAGTCCAAGTCAAAACCACTGGCAGTCATCACAGATGTTTGGTCACTTTCACTGTCCAGCAACTGCACCCCCGAATCAACAGGGGACACCAAACTGGAACTAGCAGATGTTGTCATTATGTCTTTGGGTTTCTTTTCTTTGGCTGCATCTTCTGTTATTGCGGATTCCAGTTTTGTTTTAAGTATTTCGGATTCTTCGCTTTGCATTGATTCCATTTTTTCTAAAGGTTTGTCTGATAAACAATAGATTTGTTACAAAAACTGATTTGTTTTTGGAGGATTTTAATGTTTTAAAGAAGTAATGAATGTAGAATGTACTTACTTGTTAATTGTTTATTTAATTATCTTTAAATATAGCATTTTCTTGTTGCTTGAGCACTTTTTTCCGTGAAAAACTGCTTAATTTTCACGAAAATCAGCGGTTGCGCAAACAGCTGACTGCAGTTTATTGATTTCCTTGCTGTGAGATGCACTTTTCTACTGTAGGCCACCAATTTCTTATTCCTGTAAAATGTTTCACATAAATCTTATTGCTGAATTAAAATTTTAAATGATTTTAAATTAAAAATCATCTCAAAATTTAAAAGTTGCACTCTTTTCTTTATAGAATTAAATGATTTAAATTTTAAAGAAAAATGGTAACTCAACTTCTTCTTTAGACTAAATATTAAACAATTTAAGTATTTCATGTTCCAAACTATTTCTATTTTGAAGATTCAGCTGAAAATAAAATTTTAAAACAATAAAAAAAATATTTATTCAAATTTACTCACTTCAAATAATTTACTGCGTGGGTGGTTTCTTAAAGAATCCAAAAACTTATTGGGGCCTTTAGGCAAAGGAATTGTGGCTAAAACAAAGCAATCCTTTTGGAATAGTTTTGTTACTTCGCTTTGAAAACTTCCGCTGAACAGTTCCATTTTTCCTATTTCATCCAAAACGTAAATTTCCTGGTTTGTTTTGAAGACAGGAAGGGCTATTTTCTCAAATTGAGTAGGGAATACAGTGTATTGACCCACTTTAAAATTAGTTATTTCAAAAGGTTGAAGGGAATTCCTAAAAAATATTTTTTCTTTTTTTTTAATATTTATAATGATAGTTTATTTAAATTAATTACGTTAATCGGGCAAGTTTTTCTTTTTTTCCATCCAATAAGGAAATTATATCGAATCCTATTCTTTGACGACTTTGATTGCGAAGTTCTTCAGTGTAGAAGCCGTCGATTTTTTTATGTTTTAATCGATCGATTAATTTCTTAATTAAAGTTGTTTTTCCAATTCCTTTAATTTATAGTTTCTTTAGTTATTAAAAATAAAATAAATAAATTTATTTGTTAATCGGTTATTTTAATTTTTAAGTTATTAATAAATTCAAAATTTTTTTGAAGATTTGAAAAGTTTGTAATTAATAAATTACCTGGGGTTCCTGTAAGTAGAATATATTTCTTTTCCATTTCAACGGTTTTCTCTGCAAAAATGAAAATAGCATTTAATTAAAAAAAATATTAATTATAGTAAAGTAAATTATTGATAAGTTGAAAAATTAAAATTCCATTCCAGGGACGGCATTTTAGAAAGTCAAATTCGCCGATAATAGTAAAAAACGGCATTTACATATTGAAAATATGCAATTTTATTTAAAAAAAGAAGAGTTTTATGTTTTATTTTATCATTTGTAGACAAACTTGCGTCATTTTCCATATCGTAAGTAATGTAGAATTATGAAAATTGCTAATTTATTTAAAAAATAAAATTTTCATATTCAAATCATTACAAATTTAGTAATTTATAAGTCTCGAAAAAGTGTCAAAGAACACTGTAGTAGTAAAATAAACTTGGAAAAGAATGAATGACCAACGCAAGTATCCTCAAACTTATTTAAAGTTCGAAGGACGCAAAGAAATCAATGGCAAAAGAAGACAGTACTGGATACAAGCCATAGAAGAGGAGCGATTCGAAGAGGTGATGTACCATCTCTTGAACGGTTTCATTGGAGATGAACCCATTACCAAATACCTCGGTTTGTTTAATTTACAAAATCACAAAATTTTCTTAAATTTAGATTTAATTATAAAATAAAAACACAAAATTTTATTAAAGTAATAAAAAAAAACTAATGAAATTTCAGATGCATTTAATGATCCGCTCAGTATAAAAGAGTTTGAAGAACTGTGGAGGAAAACGCTAAGGGAAAAATTATCAATTGCTTGTTATACAACCGACGAAAATGAAAACACCGTATTGGCAGGTTTTAACATTTTAATTGTGGGCAAATACGACAATGAGGTAATTATTTTAAATTTATATTATTTAAATTATTTATTATTGATATTTTATTACATGAAAATAGTTTTGAAAACTGATTTTCAGATGCAGAGTAGAGCACTCGTAACTTTTAACCGAATTTTTGAGTATGCAGAAGCTCAGCGCAGCTTCTCGAAAGAATTTAATCTGCAGCAATACGTAAAAGCAATGGGGCTTTATGTGCTGAAAGATTACCGGGGAGATGGAATTGGGGAAAAGTTATTGGAAGCAAGGGAAGCCGTTTGTAAAAGTGTTGGCATTTTGGCCACTATAAATATTTTCACGTCGGTCGTTGCGCAAAAATTGGCAGCAAAAGTCGGCTTTCAGGATTTCGTTGTTGCTGAATATGAAAAGTTATCGAAAATTGATCCGGTGATGGAAATTCCAGGCATTCATGAGCATTCAAAATGTTTTAAATTTATGTACAAACTTTATGCTTAAGTTTATTTAAATTATAATTTCAAGAACATTTCTGAATGCTGCTATAATAATTAATAAAGTTTTTTTTTTTATTTAGAAGCACTTTAAGAAAATATTTTCTATTAATTTTCCCCAGCTTTTCTTTTGCAGACAAGCAATTATTTAAATAACAATAAATTAATGCATAAACAGAAGCGCAAAAAACTTTTCCAAACTTTTGTTTCCCGTAAAGCAACGCCCTCTGCAAAAGTGTTCCTTCGAACTTCTGCAGGATTTATTAAAACGCAAAAACAAAAATACTTTTTTGTTGTTTCTTTTTAACTCTTCAGTTACCATCAACCAATTAAAATTAAAATTAATTAACAATATTATAATATGAACTATCTTCTGTAGTGTTTTTCTTAGTTTAAATAAAATATTTAAAAGCAATTTGCACATTAAAAAAGCAAGAGTTAAAAAATGGTTATCAATCGAGGACTCGCGTCATTTTTCATATCGTCGTATCGTAATAACGACAGTAGAAGTTTAATAAGTGGCGACGAAATGTGTGTGGGGACTAGTAGCTAAATAGATTTAGAGGAGACATGAATGACCAACGCTCCTATCCGCAAACTTACTTGAAATTTGAAGGACGCAAAGAAATCTATGGCAAGAAGAGACAGTACTGGGTACAGGACCTCGAAGAAAAAGGATTCGATGAGGTGATGTACCATGTCTTGAACGGTTTCATTGGAGACGAACCCACTACTAAATACCTCGGTATGTTTAATTTACAAAAAAAAAAAACGAACTTTTTTTATTTAAAATTCTGTTTTGATTACTTTTAAAAAATTTAATAAGCAAAAAAATTAGTAGTAAAATAATAGCAAAATATTAAAATGAAATCAACAGATGCAATGAACGATCCTGTCAGCATGAAAGAGTTTGAAGAACTTTGGAAGAAAATGCTTTCGGAAAAATTAACAATTGCTTGTTACACCAAAGACGACAATGGGAAAACTTTATTGGCCGGATTCAATATTTTACTATTAGGCAAACACGATGATGATGACTTCGAGGTAACTATTTTGAATTGAAAATCATCAAAATTAAAAATAAACAAAATTTGAATTTAAATTGTGAAAACCTTGAATGTTCAGGTTCAGGGCCAGGCGGCCTCAACTTTATTCCGAGTTTTCAAATACGCGGAGGCTCAGCGCGACTTCTTCAAGGAATTTAATCTGCAGCACTACATAAAGGCAATGGGTCTTTATGTGCTGCAGGATTACCGGGGCGAAGGACTCGGCGAAAAGATATTGCATGCCAGGGAGTTCCTGTGCAGAAATGTCGGCGTTCCGGCCACTTTAACGGCATTCACGTCGATCATTTCGCAAAAATTGGCAGCCCGAGTTGGCTTTCAGGATTTTTACGTAATCGAATATGAGGAGTTGCCGAAAATCGATCCGCTGATGGAAATTCCAGGCATTCAGAATCATTCCAAGTATTTAAAGTTTATGTACAAACTTTACACTTAAAGTGGCACCGCTTTTTTTTATCTAGGAAAATTGCAATTTTTAAAAGCGGCCTTGACCGTTCTGTCTCTCTCTCTCTGTTTCTTTGATTTAGCATTATTTAGTTTATTTTGATTGAAAGCATCGATATGTAGTTTATCAATAAATGTTAGCTCTTATGTTCTATTTACTAAGGAAGCATTCTGAATAATCTGAAATTACATAACTGGCTTGTAATGGAGAGGATGGTGACGATAACCCTTTCAATTACATTCAAATCATTATTCAATTGATGTTTATGTATGTTGTTCAAGGTTTTTATATCGTGCTGAATATATTTGTTAAAAGTAAATATTGAATAAATGATTAAATAATAAGAAAATTGGACTTTTGCATTGTTTGTAAGTTGAATTTTAACGAAAACAAAACGGTTTTTAGATCAATTTAATTCAATTTTTTTAAGTTTTTGCGATTTTAAAATCAACTTTTAATGAGTCAGGCTTTTTATTGTTTCTGTAGTATTTTCATATTGCGTTTCAAGTAATTTTTATTTATGTGACGTGACCAGCAATATACTTTTTTGCAGTTATAAAGTGTTTGTTGTAAAATCTTGTAAAATAAAACAATGAAATGCGACATTTTTAAAAAGTTTAAAATAGTTTCCTAGATAATTGACATGAATGAGAAACATTATTTATATTTGCAAACAACCTAAATAGCTTCAGTAATGAGTGGCTTGTGTTTCAACTAATAGTAATTAGTTTTGGCTATTAATATCCTGCTTTTGATGTTATTTTGTAAACTGAATGTGTTTACAGCTTGTTCTCATTCTGAGATTCAAAAACAGATAGAAAAGTGCTTCAAAAGTTTTCATTTTTAAGCAATTATAAAGTAATGTTTATTTACTGACTAATTTATTCTTTTCTTCTTTTTTCCTAATTAAAAAACGTTTTTGCTTTCTTGCTAAGAAAATTATTAAAAAGTGAAAATAGAAAAGTTCTTACCTAATTTCAATGAATTATACATTTGATTAAGTCTTTTTTTATAAATATTTTTTCGCTTTTTTACTTCAAAACACCCAATTTACATTAATAATAATTAATTAATAAATTAATGCAAAGCGGAAACGCAAAAAAAGTAAACAAACTTTTGTTTCCCGTGAGACAGCGCCCTCTGCAAAAGTGTTCCTTGAAAGATCTGCAGGATTTCCTGCGAGGCTAAAAATGGACCATTTTCTTTCGTTGTTTGCGCTTTAATTTCGCGATTTCCACCACTTACCAATTAATCAATCGATAAAATCAACGATAATAAAATGAAAACTTACCTGTGCAGTGTATTTATTAATCTGTGTAACTGTGCAAGTTTCAGGCAAAAAGATATATCATCTGGTGCGCGGTCATCGACCATACCAAACATTGATCTTCCCGAGTCAGTGAACTGATTTACTCCTTGAGAAGCGAGCGGTGCTCTCAGCAGCTAATTTGATATCCTTTAAGTATGCCCCGTAAGTGAACTATATAAACTTACTGAGCAAGATGCAGAGGCAATTGGATCTGTTTGAACAAAAGAAGACTGACATCGAAATATGGTTGCAAAGATTGGAAAAGAGGCTGGGTCAGATGGCCCCGGTGGGCCATACAGCTGATGTACTGGAAATGCAATTGCGCGAACAGAAGGGCTTCCAAGCTGAACTGCACACTTTCAATTTGCAAATGGAAACGTTTCAGAAAATCACACAGAAAGTTATTGCGGCACATCAGCATGAAGACACAAGTCGATTTAAAAAGGTTACCATTTTTTTCAGTATTTTATGATTTTATTGTATTTATTGTGATTTGTTTTTTTGATTTTACAGGCTCTCTCTGATATCACTCAGCTGTTCACAAGACTGGATGCATGTGTTATGAACAGAGGCAAACTGTTGCATGCAGCAATGAGTTCATTGCAGAATCTGGATAGGTCTATGGATAAGTTTTTTGCTTGGCTGAGTGAAGTGGAATCTGTTCTGGAATCTCTGGAGAATGATGGTGATAGTCACAGGGGAACACAGGGACTGAAGGAATTGCAAATGGATATTGACAGACAATCAAATACTCATCAAGCTTTAAGGACTTCTAGTCTGGCTCTATTGGGCACTTTAGCACCTGAAGATGCTCTTATGTTAAAACTACGTAGCGAGGAATTGGAAAGAAGATGGCAGGTATGATATAAAACATAAGAAAATAAAATAAAAAAACTAATAAAATGAAAATTCAGGGAATAAAATCAAGAAGCATGGAATTAAGAAACAGATTGGAACATAATGCAGAATATTGGAATGCCCTGCTGTTGTCAATAAGGGAATTAACGGAGTGGGTGATCCGCAAAGACACAGAATTAGGACTTGCTTCCAGACAGGACGATCATCGAGCTTTCCGGCAACAGCTGGAGGATAAACGACCTATGGTGGAAGCCAGTTTACGATCTGCACGTAATTTTGTTGCTATGGAACCCTCTGGAGAACTCGCCAGGAATTTACGACGAGAATTGGTCAAATTAAGTGATAAGTGGAACGCTCTCATTGATAAATCCGATCAACTGGCTTCCAGATTCGAAATTAATAACGTGGTGCGTATTTTCTTTTTAATTTTAAACCAAATTATAAAAAGTTTTATTTATTTATTTTATATTTGAACTTTAATTGATTATTTTTTATTTTCAAATTTTGCGCGCTTTTTATTTCATTTTCAATTGGTTTTTCAAATTTGCTTTGCCCGCGAAATTTTAATTTTTTTGCTTTGCTCCCGAAATTATTATTTTTGTGCTTGGATGGCGAAATTTTAAACGTTTTTTTTTTTTTGCAGAAATTAAAGCAGCTGAACATGTCATTAGAAGAATGTTCGCTTTCTGTGGCGCAATTAGAGCGAGCCACACTTTCCTGGAGCGGCCCCAGGTCTTCGGCAGAGGCTCGCGAACTGCTAAACAATTTGCGCACATTGGAACAACAACTACCTCTTTTGCAACGCTCACTACAGGAGACACGCAACCAAGCTATGGCTTTGGGTCCAACGATACCTCAGGCATCGGCCACTCGTCTCGAAGACTGCGCAGCTCGCTGCAAAGCTCTCCAAGCAGCTATTAAGGAACGTCGCGAGGTGTTAACTAATACGTGCCAAGGGGAAATGTCACCTGGACCTTCGAGTGTGCAACCTCCATGGGAACGAGCCACCACTCCCAATAAAGTTCCTTATTACATTAACCACAGTACCGAAACTACTCATTGGGATCATCCGCAGATGCTCGAATTAGCTTTATGCCTTCTGCAATTGAACGAAGTGCGGTTTTCCGCTTACAGGACCGCTCTGAAATTGCGCACCATTCAAAAGAAACTCTGTTTTGACTTGGTGACACTACCCGTTGCTTCCGAAGCATTCGATGCGCACGGTTTGAGAGGACAAAATGATCGGCTGCTGGATGTTGCCGATATGATGCTCGTATTAAGGGCTTTATTTACTAATACATCGCAGGAACATCCGACTTTAATTGATGTTCCTCTTTGTACCGATATGGCCCTCAATTGGTTGCTTAATGTTTACGATAGTCAGCGCACTGGACAGATACGCGTTTTAAGTTTTAAGGTAAGTCGTAACAATTTAAAAAACGATTCTTTTTTTGTTAATTACTTTAATTAGTAAAGTTTAATTTAAATTTGTTAATGCAATTAAAAAATATTTCAGGTGGGAATTATTTTACTGGCAAAAGGACATCTAGAAGACAAATACAGATACTTATTTCGTTTGATTGCTGATCCGCAGCAGAAAGCTGACCAGAGAAAACTAGGACTGTTGCTGCACGATGTGCTGCAAGTGCCCAGACAATTGGGCGAAGTGGCCGCTTTCGGTGGTTCCAATATAGAGCCAAGTGTACGCAGTTGTCTTGGCGAACGCGACGATCTTGAAATAACCCATTTCTTAGCTTGGCTCAAACAAGAACCGCAGTCTTTGGTTTGGTTACCAGTGCTTCATAGATTAGCTGCAGCCGAAACAGCTAAGCATCAAGCAAAATGCAACTCTTGCAAACAGTATCCTATAGTTGGATTGCGGTACCGCTGCTTAAAGTGTTTCAATTTCGATATGTGTCAAGTTTGCTTTTTCTCGGGAAAGCTGACTAAAGGGCACAAGTTGTCACATCCAATGCACGAATATTGCGCTGCTACGACTTCCGTGGAGGACGTGCGTGATTTTACAAGAGCTCTGAAGAATAAGTTCAAGGGCAAAAGGCATTTTATTAAACATCCACGCGTTGGATATTTACCTGTTAGATCTGTACTCGAAGGAGATGAATTGGAAAGTCCAATTGCTTCGCCGCAACACAACGATATGCACTCCAGACTCGAAATTTACGCTACAAGATTGGCTGAAGTTGAGTTAAGGGCTGGTTCTCCGGATGACGACGAGCATCGACTTATTGCCGATTTGTGTCACTCTTTAGAAAATGCCCCGGCTAGTCCTGGACAACTTATGCTGGTTATTGATGAGGAACAGAGGGCTGAATTGCAAAATATGATCGGGGAACTGGAAGCTGAAAATTCTGCCTTAATTCAGGAATATGAACAGTTACAAAGAGGTAATTCAATGCGATTAAAAAAATGATTTTTTCTATTCAATAAATAAAAAATTAATTAATTCAATTAAAAAAAATAATTTAGTCACTAATTTCAATTTAAAAAATAATTTAAATAATTAATTCAATTAAAAAAATAATTTTAGAAATTAAAAAATTAACAAATGTTTTTTTCTAGGAGCAAATCCGCATCCAATGCCAGCGCAACACGATGTAGTGGCAGAGGCCCGTCTTCTGCGGCAACACAAGGGACGTCTGGAAGCCAGAATGCAAATATTGGAAGACCACAACAGGCAATTGGAGGCTCAGTTGCAGCGTTTGCGTCAGTTGCTGGAGGTTCCAGGTGCTGCGACCACAACCACCCTACAAACACGTTCGGTGACTGCTTCCCAGCTAAATCAGGATACCCCAGGCCGGGTGGCCCAGTTGCCGCCGCCGCTAAATGATCACCGCTAACATATCGCTTCATATATCTGAAATGCCATGTAACCTATTATGCATCTATTACGAAATATGCATATCGCTTTAGTTCTTAGGCGTTTTATAAATATGTACACATTTTTACAGAGTTACCAGAAGGTTGCGCAATTGCTCTTTGCAGTTTTATACACTTTGAAAAATATTTTGCAAATGCTGTGTGCGGATTTTGTTTGTTTTTGAAAAAACAAAAGTTACTGATTTAAAAATTAGGGAATTTTAACTTTTTTTTTAATTTAAATTTAAAATTAAGTAATTTCAAAATTTTAAAGTCAGTGTAGATGGAAAAACCAGTGTTTTCCTCTTTGAAAGTACTTAAAACTAAACACGTAAAATCAAGTGTATTATTTATAGATTGGAGTTTTCAATATTTTCCTGATGGTAAAGTACATTTATTTAATCAAATATTTTTTTATTAAAATTCTTTAAAAAGAATTGTTACTCAAGAACAAATAGTGGAAAAATATTATTTGACGCACAGTAAATTTGCAAATATTTGTTTTTAACTTTTGACACTAAAAACTTTTTAATAGTAATTGAAAGAAAAAAAAAGCAGTGAAATTGTGTAACTTTATGGACACACTGTATATGACTATATTAGCCACTTAATGAGCCATATCATGACACACACGAGGAAGTCATCAAGTTGCATGTTAGTTAGTTGGTTATATCGATGCAGCCCTAGAAATTGTTTTGTAGAGTATGTAAGAATTTAATCACTTTTAGCATATCATATACTGCGCTGATTACTTCGGTGGGCTGCTGCGGTTTGTTGTTATTGTTATGAAATAATGCAAATTGCAAGAGACCCTTTAGATGTATGTGAAACTAGAATTTAGACTTTGGAAACTCTTTTCTGTATACATTTTTTTGTTACTCTTATTTTTATATTTTTTTATTATTTTACTTTTATTTTTTTTTAACAAATGCGTCTATTTTATATGATTTCTATGATTGTAATGCATTGATTTTCAACCAAAGTTCAATGTCAGTTTTGCAAAATTGCGCACTTTGAGTTGCGAATGTAATTTCTACTGAGGAAAAAGTAGCCAGTTGTTTTCTGAGACATCATATTCATGAAACGATATGAGAAATAAATCCTAACAAGGAGCCGTTTTATTAAGTAAATGTTGGCTTTACTGCGACGCAACACTTCATATTTGTTTTGAGAAAATACAAAAGTTTATTTTTATTTTTCGTTTATCTGCGCTTTTTGTTTGTAATTTTAAGAAAGTTTCCTCCAAATCAATGGAAATACTTTATATATGGTTATTTATTTGTTATCAAGGTGAATGAACGGAAAAAGTAAACCATTAATTGCCACAGTTTACTTTTTACAATTTATTTATCAATCTTTTTAAGTGCCCATTAATTACTTTCAGTGATGTATTCAAAATTTAAATTTGGCGCGTTTTTTTTTTTCTGCAGCGGTCAATTTTTTGACAATTTTGATTTGTTTATAACGTTAGTGTGTTGTTTTTACTGCATTGTGTGCGTTTTGCTCTTCTTTTCGAAAATTATCTATTAAATAATTGACAAATACACTAAAACTAAGTGCATTTACTTGCAATTAAAGGTAATCAATAAGAAAATGCAGTGTTTGGGTGCTGTAAATTGTTTGTGCGCGAAAAATTAGTGGACAACTAACTGTCTTGGAAAGTGCAGTAACTCAGTAAGTATCCTTTGTTATAACCAGCAGCAATTATGATAATTGAAGATTTTCAGTATCATCAGTTCAACTATTATCATTTGGATTATCCCTGGAGAACAGGAATCCCTGGAGGAAAATTCTACATGCTGCAAAGGTAGGATTTGTTTTTCTTTATCAAAATGATAACGAAAAAAAGTTTCAATTTGTTTTCTTGTACTTATTAGCATTTCATTTATTTATTACTATCTGGAAAACGAAGTAAACACATAAATAAATGTAATAAATCAATTATTGCAATTGCAACTGCACTAATTAAAATTCCAGATATAAAAGCAAAAGTAATTCAGTAACTAATCCCAATAAAGTGGACCGTTATACAAACAAGCAAAAAAAAAAAGAATAAATTGTTTCATTTGATAATTATTAAATACCAATTTTACATCCGTTAAAATTCGCATATCTTGAATTATTATGTTTCCACAAAATGTACGAGACATGGGCGACTTACATGATTTTCACGTGCTGCTAACGTGTGTTGTTCAATCGACCATTTTCACCCACTTTTGCTGTCGTCAAGTAATTAAATCCTACAGAATTTTATCATTTTTATATACCTTTTCATTCAAATTTTTAATAGTTTACTGTTTATTTAAAACAGTAGCTGTGACATTTTTAATCCTTGTTTTTAACTTTAAATTCTAAAAGTTGCAAACTAGTTATTAACCGTCATAATTCACATTTAATTTGTAGCAGCAAATAATAGAATATTGCGCAAGAAACCGAGAATTACAATTTGAAATTAAAACTTTACAAATGCATAGTAAAAAAAGTAAAAACAATGGGAATCTGAAGGAAATTTCCTATTGTCATTTCAATGTTTAGTTTTTTAACAATTAATACTTTTTTCATTGAAAATATTTACCTTTTTATATTAGCAATAAAATGAGACATGTTTTTTAATGCATTGCCACTTGGATTAGTAAAAGTCACTGCTGTAAAGGTAGTAAATTATTTATAGGAGTAATTTTTATTTTTCATATAGAAGTAATGAAAGTGGTGACTTTCAAATATTCTTTTTTTATTTTACTGAAAAACGGAAAGTAAAATTATAACTAAACAATAACTATTGCATTGTCTTGCATTGCATGTGTTGTTGATTATTAAATATTGTCTTATTTTCAACTTAAGCTAATTTTCTATTAATAATAATTAATGGTGGGTTTCTTTCAAAAGCAGTTTGCGAAACCGTCATTTTTATTAACCGTAAATTATTGCGGTTTTTAGGGACTATAATTTAAAAGTCTCGAGTTATTTTGTTATTCATAGACGACCTCAAATTAATAGTCTAAAAATCCAATATGACTAAAATGTATTGCTAATTAGCAATTATGCTTTTTACTACGAAATGACCAAGTTTTTTGCTTTCGCTTTTCATCACGTTTTCTTCATTCAATTTTGTCTAATCTTAATCATTGTAAAAATATTTTTAAAAGCAATTTAATACGGAAAAAACTATGTTTTTTAATATTAAAAAATGGTTAGACATTAAAATCAGTTAACTTTTTTTTAAACATTTATTTTTAGATAAAATAAAAATCATCGTACTTGAACAAAAATAAAATAATGTCGGATTTTTTAAAATTAATTAATTAAATTTAAAATTTGCTTAATTTTGTCAGTCTAGAAATTTGGGGCACTTTAAACAACTTGACATTTGACCAAACAAAACGGTAGGAAATCTAGCGTTGAAATTGTTATCAGTAAAAATCAAGGAAAAAACTCCAAGTGACAAACGGTAAATTTACATTAATTGAATGAAATTTTAAATTGAAAGGATTAAGAGACCGATTGAAAAGTGTCCTCAAGGGCCTCTGAAAGTGTGCCAAGGTTTCCGATCGCCAGATAACTTACCTCAAAAGTATCAAAGTAATTTTGAAATAGTCATTCCTATGTAAATGGCTTCTTGGATTGCTGCAACTAATTGCGTTTTCATCAAGAAAAACAAACAAACTTAACTCTCAGTTAATATAATCAAGATTATTATTATTAAGTCAATAAATAAAGTCTACATATTTAACTTATAAAATGATACAGAACACAAGTTACATTTCAATCATATTTGTTTCTTCTTTATAACTTCTTCGATATAATATGTATTGAAATTTCAAAAATATCTTCTAATTTTTCTCCTTATTGAGATGATCACAGATAAAGTGTTTTTATATATACATTTGGAAATCCTTATAAAATCTATCAGTCCTTCAAAGATTGTTTTTAGAAACTTTGCGCAAATATCAGTACTTTAACTTCATATTGTATAATTTTTTGTTTTTCTTTTTTTTTTTTTGAACCAGAGAAAACTTTAAAGCTCTTTTTGATTTTTGCAAGTTGCGAAAAACCGCTTAAACCAGTAAGCTAGCAATGGGCAATTGATGCGCACCGAGCGGTTTGATGGCTAAGGGCGGCGGTACCACATTCGAACCGACATTGCGTTGCGCCAGACTCCGTTCTTTAGAATGTCTCTTCACGTGTTTGGCCAAGTGGTCAGATCTCATAAAAGTCTTACTGCAAACGTCGCACTTGAATTTCTTTTCGCCAGTATGGGTTCGCCGATGTCTGCTCAACTCGTCACTCCTGGAAAACTTCTTCTCGCATTCGGGCCACGTACAAACAAACGGACGCTCGCCGGTGTGAGTCCTCTTGTGCGCCTTCAAGTGCGACGACTTGAAGTAAGTCTTGGTACAACCCTCTTGGTCGCACTTGTACTCCCTACTTCTGGCGGGGGCTGCAGGTGATGGCGCGGCCGGCTGCAGAAACACCAACGTACCATTGGCTATGATAATGCGCGTTGCATTAAAAGCCGGCGCGAAGACCTGCGGTTTCGGTGCTATCGGAATGTTGCTGCTGTTGGTAATTTTGGCTTCTGTAATTGGCACCGCCACAGGAGTGCTTGCTCTAGGAATCGGTTCCGCAGAAGACCTCATTTTGAACTTTAGGGTGCGCAGCAAATTTGGTTCTTCGTTGGTGTGGTTGTTATTGCAGTCTTTGGCGGGGGTACAAACCCCAGATTTGTTAACGTGCATGATGACCGAGGCTCTGGATGCATCTTGCAGACACCTCTTCTTCGGTTCCGGCGGAAAGAAGCTTTCCTCGCATTCGGAATCCGAGGGTTGGGGGGTTGGAGGCAGCACCAAATTGCGCTTGGGAGCTGCTGCAGAGAAAATCTCTTCATAGTGGTTCTGGAAAGATAATTCAAAATTAATTCCACTTCGAAAGTGTTGTTGCAATGAGGTACCAACCTCTTTAAGCGGGGGTGTAGCCGGAGGCGACAGGGGTCGCAAACTGGACACGTCTTTAAGCATTGCTTCTTTGCGCTTTTCGCTAACTTTAACTGATTTGAAACTGGGGAGCGCAACTTTCGTGAGAGAAAACGCGCGCGCTCTGACTGCCTACATTCGAATGCTATTATTTTGGCGAGGAAAGTAGCTGATGATTGTGTGTGAATGTATGCGCGGTACGTTACTCTGCGTCTGGTATTTTCCTCCAATGGTACTTGGAGGCTCGTCCGGGCCGTCCAATCGCAATTGGAGGAAACTTCACGTGCACCGAGCGTGATCACTTGCAGGTTGTTCACGTGCACAGCGGCTGATCTTGGCCATCGCGGCCGTGGTTCTGTTTACGTCATCCCCGGTGGCGGCCCTCCTATACAGACACTGAACACATAAGCGCTACTTTCCGTGTATTGTAACGTCATTGCCGAGCCCCGTTTCGTGTTGTATTTGAAGCGTGGCACGCATCGGCGGCGTGCACATCGATCCTAGTTTGCTTTTCGTTGTTCACGCTCCGTTACCGTGGTGGGTGTGTTACCAATTTGCCCAAGGAGCGTTTTCTCCACTCTTTTGCCTCTCAACTCGACTCTTTCAATTCGAAAATTTCCATCGAAAATCCAAGCAACGGTATTTTGTTTAGAAATCTAAAAATATTTTTGTATTTTTAGAAGACAAATTTCGCGCTATCCTTAATCCTATCAATTTCGGAAATGCTCTTGGTATTTTTTTTCTAGACCTCTTTCTAGACTTTACGACGCCCGCATTAATTAATGGAATTCAATTGCGTTTCTAATTAATTGCACGAGACAATTGATTTTGCGATATTAATGAGTTGCTCTATTGTGATTTTAATTTGCAATTTTTCAGTGTATACAATGTTTGAGTAAGCGGTGCATTGAATAATTTATTGATTTATTCTTTTGAATCATTTTATTGTTGATTTGCCAATTGTTTGGCTATTTGAATTTGATGAATTGATGTTGAGCGGAAAACCAGTTGCTGGAAGCAATAAAAAACTGTTTTTGTAAGCGCGTGCGGTGCATTTAAAGTTTTAAATGTAAATTTAATAGCGATTCATCATTAAAATAGGTCAAGAATCTTCAGAATTTCAATTATAAGCGGAGTCATCTAGCCAGTAATTTGTAAAGTATTGGCAAAATAATTTGTAGTGGATGATGATTCCTTTTTAAAAGCCGCCTGAAATTTAGCTTTTCTCAAAGAGATGGCACAAATGTTTTAACTTTTGAAAAAGTTAAGCAATAATTTGGCTTTTATAGCGTCTGTATTGTTATCTAAAATATTGTAACAATACAATAACATGACAAAATAATCTTTGGAAGTTATTTAAGTTTTAAACAAGGTATATATTTAAATAAAAACTGCCAATGTAAAATTTTTTGATATTTAAAAATATCTTTAAAAAAAACTTATTAAAAGTACAAACAAAACAAATTCTAAATTATTTTAAAAAGCATTACTTTTAAATTTTATAATAACAATAGCAATACAAAAAAAAAACTTCAAATTCAGTAAGCTTTTAAATTCAAAATTCCAAAAATTCTTTCTATTGTTTTTACAATAATTGCAATTATGATGAAGTCATGTTGAAGTGCCGCCGTCCGCCGCCTCCACACACTCGTACAGATTACCCATGTGCGCGCTCTTTCTGCTGGCTGTTGCGTGTGTTAAATGTTATCCAGCAACAAGAGAGAGTGACTCACTGTTGCCAGTCGCGCACCAGCCGTATGACCAGAGACATCGTATGTCTGCAGCAGCAAAGCGCCGCGCGTCCTTTTCGTCGTCGCGTCCACCCCCAACGCACCGCGTAACACCACGAGTAACCACGTGCCGCAAGAACTTGTAATTCCGGCGCGTTTCCACTTTTCGAATTGCCAATATTGCTAATATACTAGTTGCCGCCTACTATGGTTCTGCAGCAGAAAGAACTAATTACGGATTGTTCTTAGACGTGTTTTGTTAATTGTGTTGTTGGTGTGTTGTTTTTGGGTGCAAGGACAATCGCTGGCCATCGAGAAGATGTCACGGCGGAAGCAGAGCAATCCCAAACCTCTGAAAAGTGAGTTTTTTTTTAATTTCTTTTTTTGTTTTGTGTGTTAATTAGTTGCTGATGTTGTTGTCTTTGCGTTTGCAAATTCCAAATTATATATACTTTTCGCGCTTTTGCAGACTGCGGCTGAGAGAGCTAAATTATTATCATTATTTTGGTATTATCGGTAGTCGAGCGCATTTATTTATCTTTCTCCGTATGTGCAAGTGTAGGAGTATGTAAATGTATGTGTGTGTGTGCATTATCGTGCTGCCGATAATGATAGTATAGCGATATTGATAACGTCGATAATGCACAATGTCCAATGTTATCAGGCTCCACATTATACTTTTATCGGCGCTCGCTATCGCTTATTATTACCATTTTGTGTGTGGATATATTGTTTGGAGCGTTCCACACACTCAGTGTAAATAGTTGGCGTTTCGTATTACATACATACAGAAAATATATATACAGCGAGTATTTTTAATTGTCCATTTTTCGACTCTGCTTTTGCTGCTTTGGCTGCTTGTGTTTTGTTGCTATACCATATAGTAGTAACATTATATGCAGTTCCGCCATCTCACACCATCATCGATTGTTAAGTTGCACGCGGGACAATAAACGGTGCATATACTGCAAGCCATGGCAAAACAGCACAATTGCACCATTGCAACTATACGTAGAGAAGATTCTCACATTATACATAATATAAATTTTATTCCATCAATGTCTTTAAGTTTTATTATGCTATACTATGCGGTATACTGTGTATATAAACATAAAACTGGGCCACCGTTTCGTCATTTGCATCTTTGCAAACGCCATCACACTGATGCAAATTAATTTCGATGCAATTCCAGATGAATCAATATATTGTTTCTCTGCAGTTCTGCTAGATTTAGAAGAAGCACAAGAAACAAGGCTTTTCGCAGTTTTGGAATTGGCATTTTAGTTGGTAGTTGTAAGCGATGCACTCGCCGGTCGAGATTGACAGGATCCGATAATGGAGCTCTCGTCGGTCGCATTTTGACGCTCATTTTTAACGATTAATTATCACCAGCGGCGGATAAATAGTGTTCGCGGCCATCAGCGGCGAATTGAGCAACGGCTTCCGGTTTTTTATTTGAAAAAATTATATATTCTATAGGCGAGATAATTTGCGTGTCCGCGCAATTGTTGTTGTCTGTTAATTTGCTAAGAGTTTTTTGTTGTAAATTGTAGGTGTTATAACTGATCTGATATAATTTATTATTATTTATGGAAATGTTGCGCAATGAGAATTTGCTTTTGGGTTATCGTTTACTTATCGTTCTTGCGTCCACTCACAAATTCTTTTTTAATGATTTTTTTCGAAGCAAAAAAAAAACCGGGCTTAATCTCCAAGAGACTGCTGATAACATTTTATACGGACGTACAAATAATTATTACTATCTTTTGATTCCGTTTCATATATAATAATATAATACATAATACATAATGTATATCAATGGCGTAAATATATTATGGTCTTGTTGGTGTTGATTATTATTAAATATCACTGATTTTTGTACTTTATGTACTCTTTTTTTTTAATTATATTAAATTCGTTTTTATAGTTTAAATCGATTTAAATTGTAAAAGCTGGAATTTTTTTTTAAATTTTAATATTTTTTAAATAATCTTTAAGAAGATTTGTTTTTTTTTTTGAGTAATAAATAATAATAAAATTTTTTTAAATGAAATGTGATGCATCTGCATCCCATGTGCATGTGCATCACATAAGTAATTAAAGCATTAAAGCATCTTCAAGTACTGCTTGAAGAAGATGGAGAAGATGAAGAAGAAGAGTTTTGTTGTTTAATGGCAGTCGTTCTTGTCTGTTGTTGATCGAGGAGACAGAAGGACTTTGATTCCATCATATGATAAAAGACACACAGCAATATCGTGAAGATAAGGCGCACTTTGCTCCCTTCGGAGAAAAAAAAAATGGATTAAATGTATTCCGCCTCTGGTTTATCTCTGGTATTAATCACGGAATTATAAATACATATATGGATTTATTATATCGAATCATCAAAAAAGGTCATTAATATATGTTTCAAAGAGCCAATTAATGCTTTGTTTTGTCAAACACTAAATAAAACTTAGGCTTAGATAGAAATTGAGCTCTGTGTTGATACTTAATTTAATTTATTTAAAAAAAATGCTGAAAGTTGAAATATAATGAAATCAAAATGAAGTAAAATTTTTATTCAAAAAGATTGAATTATTTATTTGACAATTATAATTAATTAAAAAGTTATAAAATTAAGAGGTCATATTTTATTCTTTATTTAAATAGAATTTTTTTTTGGCAAAATAACCAAATTTATCACTTTAAAAAAAATTTTTTTTTAATGTATTTTCTTTTTAAATTTGCAAACAGATAAATTTAGATACAATAAAAAAATTCTTAATTTTAAACTTTGCAATGAATTAAGTTTATTTCACATTTTCTTCCTTTTCTTTTTAACAATTAAAAAGCTCTCTTTAATTATGATATTAAACTTTAATACTTATCAAATTAACTTTTAATTTCAACATTTTGAAATGTTAAATTTTAAAAGAAATTAAAACAATACTTTGCTTCTTACATTTCAATGAATTAATTTAATTTTTCTTCTTTTTGAAAAGCTTCAATTAAGAAGACGTTTCTTTAATTTAAAAGATATAATAAAATTTAAATGTTTATCTAAATAAGAAAAAAACAACCGTTTAATTCTTAAATTATAGTCGGTATTAATGGAATATGAAGTTGTGCATTTAGTTTAGCAGTAGCAGTAGCTGTGTATAGCAGTGCACACTTAAAACCTTATCGTTTTGCTTGACTGTAATAAATGCACCAGATTTGAATGCGCAGATATTAAATGCATTAATAATATTGATGTGTGATTTCATCATAAATATAAATGTTTCTGTACCCACACACTGTACAGATACACAGAGCATTTCTATAGTCTACAAGTCTCTTTGTTAATGCGCTATTCGACGATAGTAATTGATATTATGGATATTAAATAACATAAATATCCTTCTGTCTGTACAGTACTGTGATGGTAATGTGGCACAGGTCCAGCTCATGTCATTTCGCATCTCCATTTATCAGCTATTTATCAGCTGACATAGATTCGGTTAATTTTATTTTAATAAATTAGTTAATGTTTGTTCCCTTTGTTACATAGGACATATGCCACAGATAGATCCTTTTCTGTATATACTAACAGTATCTAATGAATAATTAGACGGTTTCTAATCGCTTCTCTTTAATCTGCTTACAAATACAAAAAAAAAACCATCATTAATAAAAAATATTTCCTTTCCATTGGGGAATTTCATAATTAATATTTCCATTATCTATATTAATTCATAATTTTTTCTGTGAAAATCCCAACAAAATGCAAAGGATTAATTTTTTATTTTTAAAATGCAGTGTAGTTTTTCAAAGGATATAAAACGCAAGGTATAAGGAGAAGAAGAGATAAAGAAAAAACTCTCTTGTGTAATTTATTTTATTTTCGGTTCCCTAATCGAGAATCATTGAAAACGCATTAACGACTCCTGAGATATCGAATGGAAAATACGCAAATGGTTTTTACTTCTTCTAGGTACTTCATACTACTCCTCGATACGAAATTATTATTTTTTTCTTTGTAAGCAGCAACGCATTTAATGCAAATTGTGTAAATATAAGCCGAGCAGCAAACGGTCGCATTACATTTTCTTTTACTTTTTCCACGGTAAAACTTAATAATAATAATAATAACGAACCGGATGTAATTTCGAATCCATTACAAGCCTCAATAAACTCACCCCTATGCTGTTTATAATTTTTTCCAACTTTCATTAAACATTTAGTTTTAGTATATAAAATTAAAATTACAAATGACCCGTGTCAAACATTTTTAGCTATATTGTCAGAAACTAGAAAAACTTGTAAAAAAATAAAAGCCAAGCTAAATGAATAATAAATTTTCAAGTTAAGACTTATCGCTCAGTAGTTATCAATGGACGTATTTCCCCCATTATCTGCTATCGTTTTTAAGTGCTAATGGTTATAATAATTACGATATTTTGTTCGTTTATCTGCTGTAATCAGCGACCGCACATTACAACTAACGCTATTTTCGGGAACTTTATTCATCGGCAGCAGTCTTTTAATAAACAATATAATTATACTACTCACACACAGAGTGTATAAATGTGAAAAGTACTGAAAAGCGAGTAAATTAAGTTCGTGTATGGAAAGCTAATGGAAGGCACGCGTGCGTAACATGTCTGCTGTTGCAGCTTCTGCTGCTGGGTAAATTTATTGAATTGGGTGCAAATGAGGAGAGGACGAGAGAAGAGATGGTATGGATGGGACACATACAGAGTATGCATTATAATACATTGAAAGCGCGCGCTCTCGGCAGCAGCAACAGCAGCAGCAGCAGCATCAGGAAGGAACTCCTCGTTGGATCTACTCTTTGCTTTGCTTTGCGCCTCCGAACGCAATGCAACAAGTTGTGCATGTGTTGTGTTTACGTAGGTGTCAGTTAGTGATGTTGATGATGATGATTATATGTTTACCTCGTCAAACATACTCTTCAACGCTTGTTGCCGGAACAAATTTGCCTATACGATTTATTTCTTTATTAGCTTCGAATTTTAAATCAAAATTGTTGCTATGGATTTTCCAATTTTTGTTAATTTGCTTAATGTTTCTGCTTTTATTTTTATTTATTTTTTAATTAGATGTTTAATTTACATTTTTAATTTAGAATAATAAATTTGATTTGAATAAAAGAAAAATGTTAATTTTTGCAAGAATTTTCATAAAATCTTCATAAACTTTAGAGGGAGAATCTTATCGGAAAAGCATCTGAAGAAATGGAAGCATAAAAAGTAGAAAAATTACAATAAAGCAACAATTAGAAAAACTATAATTTCCGAAAGCTAATTAATGAATAATTAACGCGTTGGTATCATTAGTAACAAGCAGGTATTATTACACTGTGTGTGCCTCTAATTAATGCGGGTTTTATTAATAACTCTATACAAAGAGGTGTACTCTATACGCCATTCGAAGAAAGGTAGAGAAATAAAAAGTAGCGGCCAGCAGGATAGAAGAAGGCAGCAGATAAAACGTGTAGATAAATTCGAATATAATTTCGAAGGTGCACTTAAGAATTTATATTACGTGTTTATTGTGGCACACCAATCATCAGATAAATTAATTTAAATCCGCCGGGGGCGCAGCCGGTGGACGGACCATCACAGCTCTCGCGTGTATCGTACAATTTATATATGGAGAAAAAAAAAGTCTTCTCCGAATTGACAGCGATCGAGAAAGCAGTCGTCGTTATCGATTGCTGCGTGTCAATTATGGCCCACGTTCTCAACGAAACATTTATATTTCAATCAGCTTATGTTTGTATGTGTTTTGTGTGGCTTCTGTATATAGTTCAATTGTCTTGTTTCTAGTTGTTTGCATACAGTGCTTCCTAAATTTTCCAGTTTTTTTTTGCTTCTGATTTTTGTTTTGGTTTTTTTGTGTGTTGCATTTATTAAATAATTTTTGTTTTATTTTTATTAATAGTGGTTCTTTCCAAATATTTCTTAAAATTTTTAATATAAATTAAAATGTTTTTAACTTTTTATATGCTAATAAAGAGGAATAGTTGCTTTATTGAAAACATAAAAGAATATTTTAAAAAGTTAATTTTTAAGGGTGGTTTTGGTGTTTTAAAATTTTGCAATTTTTTTCATTGGAAAAATAGGATTCAACTTTGAGACCCTGTATTTTTTTAAACTAGGCTTCCAACCAAAAAATGTTATTTAAATAAGGTATTCAGAATTGAATTTTCCATATGTTAATATTTTTTTAAGCTCATTTAAAAAAATATTTTTTTTCGAAATTTTTTTTTAAATCTTAATTTTTATGAAATTATGAAAATTATTTATCCTTTTTCAATAAAACTTTCCAGACTTGTCTGTAATGACAAAAGAAACATTTTATTTAAGTAAATTTTTTTTATTTGACTTTTAGTTTTGTCAGGAAGCAACAAAATGTGTTTTTTTCTTCATAAAAAGTGATTTTTTCTAAGTTCCTCTTATATTTTTAAGAAAATTAAAAATAATTTTAAACTTTTTAATTGTTTTCAAATTGGATTAACTGTTTTATTTGAAAGTAGAAAGAAAATTTTAAACAGTCAATTTTTAAGAGTAGTTTTGGGTTCCTAAAGTTGAGCAATTTATTCAACCCTTAAAATATGCTTCAACTTTGACACTCTCTATTATCTAAACTAAGGGTCTTAACGAAAAATGTTACTAAAATAATATGTAGAGAATTTAATACTCTATGTAATTTCAAAGTTTTAGATTTTTATTCGTAAAAATATTTTTTCGAAAATTTTCGAAAAATCAAAATTTTTACAAAAACTTGAAAATCGGCTGATTTTAATAAAACTTTCCTAACTTGTAGAAGATGCCTAGAGAAACATTTTATTTAAATAAAACTTTTTGACTTGTCTTTTAGTTTTGCCAGAAAAAAATAAACGTGTTTTTGTTTTTCAAAAAAGTGATTTTTTCCAAATTTTCCATTATTATTTTAAGAAAATTTAAAATATTGCCGCAATTTTTATATGTTTTTTAAAGATTATTAGTTGCTTTATTAACAAAGAAAACAAATATATTAAAAAAATATTTTGTAATGGTAGTTTTAGTAAACGAAAATTTATCAATTTTTCAACCCTTAAAATATTTTTCATTTTTGACTACTTTCTTATATATTTTTAATCTTCTTAGCAGTTTTATTTAAAAACTAAACAAATAAATAATAAAAACCGTTAAAGAAAACATATGTTTTAAATAAATTTAAAATAAAATTAGACAAAAAGATATTTTTATAAATTTATTTACATAGCATTGTTAAAACTTGAAAAGTTTCTGTTTGTTTTGGTCAGCACTGTACATTTTACATGCCTATAGAAAGAGGAAAGCCCAACTATAAGATGCTATCTCATTTATGTTTGCATGTGTGTGTGTGTGTGTGTGTGTGTTTGTGTGTGTGTGTGTGTTTGTGTGTGCTTATAAAGAAAAGCATGTTTAATTTATGCAAATACGGTGTGCATTATACGGGCTTCCTGTTAATATTTTATGTTATAATTACTTAGTTACGTCCAGCAGAGAACGTCGCTATTAATTACAATAGAGCAAATTATCCTGGTTATTTATATGTGTGCGTTATCAGCGCGAGATCTTCTCAATCCAACTGTGCGAGTACTGTCGATATAGCGATACCTACGTACCGCGCGTATTACCTACTACGTGCAAAGGGCATCATCGAATGATAAATGAATCTCGCTGTCTGTTTAATAATAATTTTTTTCTCCAATGTCTCCTTTCTTATACGAGTATAGTATTATTTGTGCCGTTATCTTTGGAGAGTTCATGTGAACCGAATGCATGTATCTCACGTACAACATTGTCGGTTGGTATATGCCACCTACGCACCTGAACTACAAACGAGCGCGAAACGCACATCGGGCGCGAAATAATTACTTAACAATTGATGAATTTATGCGGCGGCGATTGCAGCGGTATTGCTGCGTTTGCGGAGACGGTTTATTTTATCAGCTGCGGACTGTACGGCCGGCCAATAAATCAAAGACGTAACGAGGAGAAGAGCAAAAGGTGTGTGTGTGTGTGTGTGTGCTCTCTGCTCTGATGTCTGGCTGTTTTTAAGAGAGCTGAGAGCGGAGAGCAAGCAAACTTCATGAAGTTGCGACTCCGCCCGTGCCGCACGATTTCTCTCTTCGGTTTCCCGCCTTTTCGATTCGCTGCTTGCTTGACTCGCCTGGCCTTTTCTTCATCACACCGATCGTCATCGTTAAATAAATCTTTCATCTCGCGTTGCCATGTATACTGCCATCATGGACCCCATATCTCTCACTGTTTTTTTTACAATTTAAATTGCTTATTTACCATTTGTTTATCGTATTTAAGAAAATTTCTTTATTTCAAACTTTGAATCTTTGAAATTCATACTTCAGTATTTTTTAAAAATTCAAAACAAACAAAAAAATATTATAATTAATTTAGATTAGAAGTTGAAAATTTAAATATAAACAATTAAACATATCAAAGCAAAAGAAATATATTGGCGCAGCCAATTAAAATCAACCATCCGCTGTCTGTATATTGTATAATTAATTGTGGCCGAATCGATAAGGATCAAGTGTAGTTTTCAGTTGGGCGCACCCATACTTAAAACGTTTCACGTCTGATTATTCTTATTGATTCGTTCGTCAAATGTCTTGTGTGCATTGTATTATATTATTAGACAACAGACTTTTAAACAAAGTAACAAAATGTGTGACGAAATTTCTTCGTTTTCAGTCTTAGTCGAATGCCTTTTCACAGCCCACACTAAGCAGATACTCTATGAGCAGACACTTTCCAAAACTAGTGAACCGATCAAATTATACAGTAATTTATAACTAATAGTGTAACAAAACGGACAAGCTCAATGGGTTTACGGTGTACGACGGTAGCGCAAACCAGCTGACTTGACGACATGTGTAACATGTAACATCCGCTTTTTTTTTTCATATTTCAATGTCTACCTTTCTTATTCTTGTAATTTGTAAAGTGCAATTGAGCATTTAATGCTCATTAAAGAAGTGTTGATTATTTTAATTATGTTTTTTTCTGAACTTTTAATGTTTCTTTAAAATTTGTTTTTTTTTAATTAAAATATTCAAATTTTTTTTTAAATTAAAATATTAATATTTTTTATAAAAATTAAAAAAAAAACGAATATATTTTATTAAAGTATTTAAAAATAGAATATTTAGAAGAATAAAAAAAGTTGTTACGTGCAAGTAGCCCATTGCCCTAAGCAAAATTTAAATTTATCCTTCTGTTTAATTAAAATATATTTTTCTGGATAATTAATGGTTCGCCAGCAGGTAATTGAAACACTCCCTAATGTCTAATTTCACTTACAACTTCATAGATATCTCAAGGTTTAGTTTAAAATTAACACCCAAAAAGTAAAACTTAGTAAAAATACAATTTTTTAATTATATAAAATTTAAATTTATAACTTAGCAAGAAATTTAACATTTTTTTTATTGGGTGCACTGTACTGAAAGGGTGCACTATATGTCCATCGACCATCAGTCGATTGTGTATTTGTATGGCTGTGTGTGTGTGTGTGTGTGTGTGTGTGTGTGTTTTAAAGGTCTGCAGTATATTAATTTAGATTAGGATCGCTGGGAGAGTTTCGTAGTCAATATATTAATTCATCATGATAAGAAAGTTGGGTACACATACAGCAAGGTAAAAGTAAATTTTGTCCATGTATTATTTGTTAGTGTGTGTGTGCGCGTGTGTGTGTACGAGCGCTTCCCTTATCTATCTCGCGGTTTATTTTCTATATATATATATATATATATATATACGTATTATACCAGCGAGCAGCAAAGCAGGCAAGCAAGCAAGCAAAGGCAAGCAAGGCAAGCGAAGAACGAACAACGAACGAGAGCGAATGGGTGGGTGTGCTGGTCGTCCCACGCCCATTTCAGATTGCTCGCATTGCGATCTCGATTAGATTAAAACATGCACACGGCAAGACTTTTTTTTCTTTATTTTCCTCTATATAGCTATATGTATGTATTTCATTTATATGTTGGTATATAGCTATGGCTATGTAATATATAGCGATATGTATATTATAACGGGGACGACACTTGGCCGTGCATAAAACACGCTAAACTGATATAAATAAAACAAAGTGTCTGCAGGTATTTTCTTTGCTCTTAATTAATTAATTGCTTTTTTCATTCATTTGGTTTTTATGTAAAATTTAAATTATAAAAATTAATAAATTTTTAATTAATTATAAAGTTTTTTAGAAGAAAGTGTTTTCGAGGATAAAAATAATCTATTCTAATATTTTAGTTTAGATCGGAAAAAAGTAAACTTGTTTTTGTTTTCTGAAAAAGTGATCTTAATCAAAGTTTTCTTAATATTTTTAAGAAAATTTAAAATATTACTAAAGTTTTTACATATTTCTTGAGAAGAAGAGGTGCTTTATTAGACACGAAAAATAATAATAGAAAAATGTAACTATTTAGGGTAGTTTTAGCTGTCTAAAATTGAGCAACTTTTTCATCCCTTAAAATATTTTTCGACTTTGACACCCTGTATCTTCTAAACTAAGCGTTACACAACATAAAGTTATTTAAATAAATTGTAGAGCATTTAATATTATTTATGTTAATATTTTTTGGGAGTTCGTTTAAAAAAAATTTTTTTTTCGAAATTACAAAAAGGAATGAATTTTTATTAAAATATGAAAATTAATCAATTTCAATAAAACTTTCCAGACTTGTTTATACTGACAAAAGAAATATTTTATTTAAGTAATTTTTTTAAATTTGACTTTTAGTTTTGTCTGGAAGCAACAAAATGTGTTTTTGTTTTCCAGAAAAGTTATTTTTTCTAACTTCCTTTTATATTTTTAACAAAATTTAAAAAAAATTCTAAACTTTTTAATTGTTTTAAAAGAAGATTAACTGTTTTATTAGAAAGTAAAAAGAAAATTTTAAATAGTCAATTTTTAAGGGTAGTTTTGGGGTCCTAAAGTAGACCAATTTTTTCAACCCTTAAAATTAACGTCAACTTTGACACTCTGTATTATCTAAATTAAGGGTTTTAACGAAAAATGTTACTAAAATAATATGCAGAGAATTGAATGCTCTATGTCATAACAAAGTTTGAGATTTTTATTCGAAAAAATATTTTTTCGAAAATTTTCGAGAAATCTGATTTTTTATAAAAACTTGAAAATTGACTGGTTTTAATCAAACTTTCCAAACGTGTAGATGCTGACTAAAGAAACATTTTATTTAGATAAAACTTTTTGATTTGTCTTTTAGTTTTGCCTGGAAAAAATAAAACATGATTTTGTTTTTCGAAAAAGTGATTTTTCCCAAACTTTCCTTTATTATTTTAAGAAAATTTTAACTATTGCTGCAATTTTTATGTCTTTCTAAAGAATATTAGTTGCTTTATTAGCCAAGAAAGAAAATATATTAAAAAAATAATTTTGAAGGGAGTTTTAGTATACTAAAATTTGCCAATTTTTTCATCCCTTAAAATATTTTTCATCTTTGCATCATTTATTATTTAATTTTAATCTTTTAACACTTTTATAAAGAAATAAACAAATCCATAATAAAAACAGATGTAGCGGGTATATCTTTTAAATTACTTTACAAATTAAAATAAATAATACTTAATACCTAAAGTTAAAATCTATTTTCAACATTGTTTTCTCATATTTTTTATCATTAAAAAAATAGTTTTTCTTTCAGCAGCTTCAATTAATTAATTCCTTATTTAAGAAACATTAAAAATTAAAGGACAACAATTCCGTTTAAAATAATATAATATTAAATAAATTTTGTTTCGATTCCCGAAATTTATTGCTAATTACTGATAATCAAAAGCAGCATTAGTACGTTGTCAATAGTGAATAGATGTAGCATTTAAGCTTTGAAAAGACCTTAATGGATCTTGATGTACAACGTAATGCTCAGCAGGTATACTCGTAATAACATGAGAGCATGCATGCGTTTATTACCTGTTGCATGAAATTGAGTTACACACGCGTAATAGGCGCTCACAAATACAAACACACACACACACACACACAGTTGCATCTTCAATAGCAGTACGTAGCGGCGTCGAAGAGGAGCAGAGCAATTGCACAACCGTCACCACCACCACCACCACCACTAGCATCAGCACTTAGTTGCTGAAGTCTGTCTACTCTATACAGCGAGTCGTAGAGTTGTAAATTACCGAGAGCCAGCCTGCTGCCACATAAATCAAGCAATCTCTAAATTTTGTCTAAACAACATAACACAATAATTACGACCTCTTATACCTATATCCTATATACCGGCCGCGATAACATCTCCGTTCCTTACCTTTTTCGTCTCCGCTGAAGGAGGAGGCTGCCAATGCATTGCAGTGTGCAAAAAAGACTCTTCTTGTGCGCGCGGTGGTAAGGAGAAGAGATGTTCGATCGAAAGCGGATATTGGTAGTAAATTATATTATTATTATTATTATAAGTCATCTCTGGGTAATGTTTCACTTATGGCCTCTTTCCTTAGTGCAGAGCTTTTGCGATGTAGACAATGGGGTTCTCGTTTACACTCCATAATTATTCGATTCGATGAGATACGTGCGGAAAAATTATCCACGCTTTTTTTCCTTTTTCGTTTTGTTTTATTTTACATCGTTGTTCTTCTCTGCTTTTATTATTATAATGTTTACTGTTGCAACAACCACCATCGGGGCTCTTGCAGTATTTGCGCCTCTCACTCAAAACGGCATGCACGGCGTAATTTATGGTGCGGTACAGCAAAACACACATATTTGCTATAAGCATCTCTCGATTCGGCTCTCGTAAATCACGCACAGCGCAACACACACACACACACACAACACACAAACACATAAGAAACTGCAAGATGCAAAGAGAGTTTTCTTATGTGCTGTCGTATGTATTGGTATTGGTGTCGTTGCATTTGCTCGCCGCGTTCTGTGTGCAAGTCCTCCAGGTGAATAATGGCGATCGCACTTGTAAATCATTGGCGAGAGGAGGCGTAAGAAGCCGGATCTCACTTGCACGGGACAAATGCATACATCACGTCGTAAAGGACTACAAATTACCCCCGAGTGCTTTCTCTCTTAACTCTTTCTCTCTTCTATCTTCTCCTATACTATATAAAGTTTTTATTTTATTTTATTAGATATTTCATATCTTGTTATTGTTGCATTATTAAATTGAAAAAATCTAATTGTATCTGTTCTGATTTTATTTTATTTTTTATTTTACAATAATTTAAAATAAATTTTTATATATTAAAAATTTGTTTGCAAATTTTTTAAAGAAATTTCATTGACAGAAAGATATTTTCCTTAAATTGAAATATATGAAAATGTTAATATTAGGCAATGAGTAGCCTCATCTCGTATTAAGTTCGTTGGAGTGTTCTTTTAATCTAGTTAGGAAGTGTTCTTATCTGTGTTATTCTAACTCCTTCGTCTCGCCCCCTTTTCTCTCGCTCCTTCTCGTTTCATCTCTAGCGTTCGCATTGGGCTTTTGTATTTGTATGTATAGTATACATGTAGCATAGGACTGACTCTATGTGCGCCTTGATTTCTATATTATGCTTGCGTGAATCTATTAGCAGCAGATATTAGATAGCGTGTGGTGGTGGACTTATCAAATTACGAACTTTGAGTGTGTCCGGTTTTCGCTAGGGAAATTCTATTATAAGCTCACGTCTGTTATCGCGCAGCGCTAATTTCTCTATAACAATGTGTGCTCACGCTTGACCGCGCAATAAAAAATTATTTAAACGGGAACTGCTTCTTTCATTTAAACTGATCGATTGCTTTTTTAAGTGGTGCCAAATGCAAATGCTATCGATTTCTACCCTAAATTTCCTTTATTGATTTTTTAATTTTTTTTTTATGGGTGATAAACACAAAGTAAGTTATTTTCTAATAAAGGTTCTGTTTGATTTTTATGTGGCAATTATTATTATTTTTTTAATGTATGGACTTTGAATTCCGTTATGGAATAATTCGCAATTTTCTGTGATAATAATAAAATTATCTGTATTTTAATGTTACTGACCAATAACTGAAAATATTGATTAAAATCAATAACAAATCTTTATGTTTTAACATACTCGTAAAAGGCAAACTGTTGATGATAATGAATTGTTTTTTCATCGGCTTAAAGGAAATATTTAATGAAGCATTTAAAAAATGCCTTGTCTTTTTCATACAATTAAAAAAACATTTTTAGTAGATATATTTCCGGAAGAAGGTGCAAATCATCTTTAAAGTGATAACAAAATTATTAATATGTATTAATTATTTCCGAAGTTATTAATTATTTTCTGTTCATTATAAAAATCATGAATAATAACGCTCCGATACAGAAAGTATCTTTACAAATTTAATTATAAAAATTAAAGTAATTGATTAATTCAATTAGTTTTATCAGAGAATCGTTGCTAAATAATTTTCCTTTAATTATTTTAGAAAAATTATCTATTTTATTAATTTTCTGATTTTCTACAAGGTATTAAATTTTTAAATTTCATTTATTTATTATTATATAACATAAAAATGAAATAATTATAAATTATTTAAATAGATGTTTAGATTCTCTTTAAAATGACACCAAAATTGTTAAAATATCTTAACTAGTTCAAAAGTTATTCAAGTTTTGGTTTTTAGCGGGTTCGCCGCTTGACTCACTTTTCGCACTTGACTAACGCAGTACTCCATGTATTTTAAATGGGACGCTTCAAATCAAAAAGTACTTTGAGAAATTTGTTAATAAAAATTAAACTAATTATCAGATTTTGTTAATTTTTTCATTAAATTATAGCTAAATAAATTGTCTTTCATTATTTAAAATTAATTTTAAATTTAAACCATTTTTAAAAAATATATAGGGTATTAAATTTTTAAATTTTAATTATTTTTTTATTGTGAACACTAATAATTTAATAAACACATTAAGAATGAATAGCAGATTTAATTACTTTTAAAGTGATATTAAAGTTGTTAAAATATCTTAATTAGTTCGAAAGTTATTAATTATTTTCTACTCATTCAAGAGTTCATAAAAATGGACGCTATAACGCAAAAAATACCTTTAGGAATTTTTTGATAAAAATTAAAATAATGGTCCGATTTAATTTATGTTTTCATTTAATTATATCCAAATAAATTGCTTTTAATTGTTTTAATTAAATTTTTCATTTTAACATTTTTTAAATTTTGTATCGGGTGTTTAAATTTTATTTTTTAATTATTTATTCATGAAAAGACGAAAAACAAAATAATTTCAAATTATATGAATAGCTGGCTAAATTATCTTTATAATGATAGTAAAATTATTAAAATATTTTAATGTTATCGAAAGTTACAAATTATTTTATGTTCGTCATTTGACTGCACTCCTGGCGGCAACGGTCCAAACAGGACAAAAAATGTCATTGTTTTTTCTTCTTAAAACAATTAAGAAAATAAAATGTTTCCTTATTTTGAAACTAAGTAAAAAAAATATTTCTTTATTTAAAAATTTAATTAAAAATACAAAAAAATATAATCAAAGAAAGGATTAAAATATTTTTGAAGTGAAGTTGATGAAGAACTTTTTGAAAAATTTCAAATCGATAGCAGAAAGTTAGAAACACTTTGCTTATAGGTTTTCACGTACCGAGCAATAACAATAATGTTGTGTATTGATGTTGTTTGCCGTAAAGGCTCCGGATAATGCGAACGCGGCTTAGCCTGCGTGCGGTTAATGACAACTAATTTCGCAACAACGTACTTAGAAAACAAGTAAGTACATTGTGTGGTTTACATAAGAGTGCGACAGATAAGCCATCAATAAATAAATATACATAAACTATTAAAGAGTTTTGTGTGCCGTAATCATAACGACTTTTCGATTCTTTAATGCCGTCTATACGTTAGCCTTTTGCCTCTTATCGTGTTTTACAATATTGCTACATCGCGTCGCTATTAGAAATATTTTATCATCATCGAAACATTCGCGAAGACTCCAAGACCCGCCGAGATACTCTCCTCTCCGCATCCTCTGCACTCACTGACGACGATACATTAGAAGATTAGACAATTGTCTTCCAGCCAGCCAGCCAGCCAATTCCAAATATACTCGTACATATTGCGTTATTGATGTTTGTGTAATAAAATCCTCTTTGAGCAGCGATTGACGCTAATGGAGAAATATGTGTCAAGCTCCGGCTAATGCAAATATATGAGTAACATTAGATTGCATTTAATTTTCCGTGGCGTTATCTTTCCTTCTTTCCTTCTTCTTATTTTCTTCCTGTGCTGCATCTGTTTATCTTCTGCTTTATGTAAAGTAAAGCCTGCCGAGCTTTTCATATTTTTTTTTTCTTTCAAATTATAAATATCGCGATTATTAATATTAATGTAGTTTGTTGGTATTTTTTTTTTTTTGCTGCAGCAGCAGTGGTTGTGAATAATTTTATTAATATTGCGAAAACCGGTCCACTATTGAACTATCTCTTTTATATACTATATATATATATTAAAAAAAAAAGAAGAGTCTTTACGGATTAACTGCTCCACGTATGATAGTGAAGCAAACCATAATCTTTAAGTGTAGAAATGCTGTACTCTTTGATGGCGATCCGACGATATAAAACGTATAAATCTTATTTGCGTTTGTGGAAATATTTTCGCATCGCTCGCGCACTTAATGGAGGGCAGCTTTTAATCGACATTATTTGTTAAAACATTTATCTTTATGTTTCTGGCAATTAATAGCGAATACGATGGATTTTTAATGGCGCGCTTTCCAATTCCTATTTGCGATTTGCTTCTAATGATTATTTTTTATACCATTAGTGTTTTTTTACCTATTAAAACTTTTTTTCTACATTTTTTTTAATGCTTTAATTTTTTAACAATATTTTAATATAATTTTTTGTTTTCTCGAGTTTTGTGAAAAAAATCTACAGGAAGTGTACAATGGAAATGAACTTTTCCCAAAGCAGGGAAACAGAAAATGAGGCTTTTACTTGTGGAGGTTTGTTCTTGTAGACGGAGAACAAAGTCCCCAAAGTCCGGAGATGTGTTTAATTACATAGTATAGCATCCTTGAGGTGTGTTTTTTCGCCGCTTAATTTTCCGTTTTTGCAATAATTAAGTCAGAATCGCCGTGTTTTTTTTTCCTTCCCTTAATTAACAAAGAGCGCCGCATAGCTTGAAAGCACTCGTCGTGGCGCGCGAGAGAAAATCACGACGAGATAAGTGGAAATGATAGACGATCCAGTTTACACACTATGTATGTTTTGCACACGCATTTAGTGGACAGGATAGGCTCGTTTTTGCCGCACTTCCACACACACACACACACACACACACACACACACACACACACACACACACACACACACACAGATCTCATCCCACTGCAGTATCCCTCTCTGATGTCCTCTTTATATTCCCATATATATTTCGAAATTTTCCCTTTATCCCATTTAAACTCTCTTTTGATTTTCGTTTTGCATTTCGCACGGTTACCTCTGCTTATAATAGGAAGCGAGCAAGATTAATGGTTATATGTATAGTACCTATAATATATCAGTGTGTGTGTTAGTTGCTTGAAAACGATCAGAGCAGAGAGAGGATATATTGCTGCTGATGGGTGCGGAGGATCTCCTCTCGGCGCCTCTATAAACGGGCGCGTTTCGCTCGCTCGCGCGCGCGACGCGCTCATTTTATGACATTTCCCGTTTCGGCACAACATTTGTCCGCGTCACTCTTTTACAAGTTCTTAAATCATTTCGAACTTGTACGCTTGCACTTCCGATCGAGTGTCGAAAAGTCTTTTTACGGGCGCGCACCGGTTACTGCCGCCTCCGAGCGCTCCAAGTGTCGCTCCGGTGCGTTATGTGCCGCCGCCGCCGGAGTAAATTTCGACGCTTTATGCTTTTAGTCGTCGTTATAAATATGCAGATTCGTTGCCATTTCGTTTACGATCTGTCGACGGAAGAAGTCGGACCATCTGCTCTTTAGCTGCTGCTGCTGCTATGCTGCTGCTTTTGCCGCTGCTGCTAGAGATGTAATATCCCGCTGTCTGCAACTCACCCCATCGCTGCTCTGATTAATGATAGATCCGTGGCATCGCTAAATTCACACGTACAACTGACATCAACACCTACACTCACCTTCATTCTCTTTCCTCTCTTCGACGGAACGATGGAAGTCTTAATAAGTGTGGCGAAGATTTATTGCGCTTTAATTTACATCCAATTACGTTTCGTGCTATTTATCACTTGCGTTTCATCATAAATGTTTGGGCTTGCCTTCGATATTAATTATTTTTATTTATCATTATTATTTTTTATTTTTTGGTTTTTGAATAATTGTTTTCATTAATATAATGTTTTTAAAGTAGTTGTTTTTGCTAATTAATTTACTGCTTAAATAATTATATAAATATTTATTTTATGTACTATTAAAAAAATGAAATCTTTTTATTTTTTAATAATATTCAAATTTAAAGTTTAAAAATGCAATTTTTACACTTGTATATTATGCCATAACTTGAAAAAGACTTTTCTTGGAAATTATTAAATTTATTTAATTATATTAATACTTTCTAGAATTGTTTTCATTAAAAGCACGACCCTTTGTTATGATAAAAGAAAAATCGTCAGCATATTTTTTAGTTTTTAATTTTATCAAATAACAAACGGCGTCTTACGACATTTTTCTTATAATTTATTGCAAAGATTTATTGAAATATTTGCTGAAGGTGAGGTTTGTAATGGTTTTAGCATAAATCGCAGAACTTTATTTATTTAGCATTTATTTAAAAAAATTGCTAAACGTTTGCGAGCCTGATAATCATTAAGTGCTTAACAGTTTCTGGGATTCCTGAAATAATCCGACTTTTTCAACAGATTCAACTGGCAGATAGATACTGCACACAAATAGCATTATCCAATTGCTAAAATTACTAACATAAACCGACTTTTTGTAATTGTTTTTTCCATGCAACAAATACTATTACATTCATTTAATCAGTATAGTAGTAGAAATATTTTTATTTGCAAATCAAACGTCGCACACGAAACAAATAAATAAATTTTAATTAGTAAGGCGAATTTTTGTTATTGGTTCTGCGCTCTCTGCTCTTATGCAGTGCAGTTGCTTGTGCTTGCTGGCTGGTCGCTCTGTGCGCGGAGAGACCGATAAGAAGACGAAGCCACGAAGGGTCTCTTAATCGTGCGTCCGTATCAAAGAATGATTTTCCGTTGAAAGCATATGTGTATATGGTACGGCGCGAGTGGCGAGCTGGAGGAGAGGAAAAAAAAGTAGTCCCGAAGAAGGAGCGCGCGCGAGATTACGGAATGGATTTTACCTATTTGCTTATCAACTTGAATAATTTATGCCCATTAATGTGCGAGATTAAATTCCAGCTGTCCTTGCGGTTATCAAAATCATATTATCTCCTGGTGGAGAGAGACCAGTCTCCCTCTCTGCTTTCGTTCTCCATCAGCGACGCGTCTCTTTGCAGCAGCATCTACTCTTGCTTGCTTTTTTTTCTTCGTTTTCTTCTTCTGCTGCTGCTGCTTCTGCTTCTTCTTCACTTAGATATTTGCAACGAGAAACTTCTTATTTCATTTATATTATATGAAAACACTTATATCAGCGTATCGTTTCACTTTGTTGCAGCGCAAAAATAAAAAACCGGCGATAAAAATAAGTGCTTTATAATGCCATCTACTTTTAATATTATACTATATGCTGATTAATTTACTCAATTCATCAATTAATTTCTCTTTTATTTCTGGATTTCTTAAAGATTTTATAGTCTTAAATAAGGAGTGATTAATTCAGGAAAGTAAATTGAAAAACGAAGTGATTTTCCTGTTTGTATTTTATTTTTTCTTATTTTTCTTTTTTTTATTTATTAGCTTGTAGTTTGTGCCTTTATTTACAACTTTTCAAGAGCGTTTTATTAAATAGCGTGACTTGTGAATTGAATTCTTGTAGTCCGATAATTAGGGACCTAAATGTTATTTAGTGTTTTCAAGTAGGAATCGTTTTTTTTTCACCTGGAGAACGATAAAATCTATTCAGATTTTTGTTTTAGGTTTATTTCTGTATAATTTTTTTTGCGGATACATTTTTTTTAACGGTTTATACCGTAAAGTATAATTGCACAGCTTAAAGCATACTTTAATGATCTTTACTGGGATTATATTAATTTGTTTTGGATCATAAAATTTTAATAGCGTCTTTAAAAAATACACTTGATTGATGTTAGATATTTTTATATCCTTAAAATTTATTTTTAACATTTAATTTTCTATTTATATTTCTTTTAATAAAAACTTAAAAAAAATTAGTTTTTTATTAATTGATTTTTGACTTTCTTCAATAATTATTTAATAAAGAAACGAAATCATCTTAAATTTTGTTTTCTGTAAGCTTTTTGGAATGTCGTAACTTTGATTTTCTTTATCATTTCCTTAAAAGAAAAGAAAACAGTACAGTATAAAAGTATACACATAAAGAAAAGTAACAGTTGCCTCAAGCATTTTAATTTTATCGAAGCGTGTGATAATGTAAATGCATTGTAAAATCAGCGCATTCTTGCCATGAGCTAAAACAATGACTAACTTCTTGATACTTAAAATTATCATTAAAGGCCACTACTTACGGCGATAAAAATATAACACAAGGAAATGTAATCGAAGAACACAGGCAACGAAATCGTACGCGCTAAATGTATACTTTATGCGAAGTATATGAAAAAAAAAAAGTTAAAGCTACTTATCGCTTTGTTGCTATCGTGTCTCAGTATGCAAATCGAGTTGATTGCATGCTTAAATTATAAAAAAGAAAGAAAAAAAAATACAGGTACACCTATAAAGTATTGTAGAAAATGCATTTCTGTGACCAATTAACTTGCTACAAATTCTTCGAGAGGGAAATTCAATGAAACACTACCTGCTAAAGAATGATAGATTTATTTGTTGCAAAAAAATCAACAAAAAGCAAATAGGCAAAGTTGCAAAAAAGCAAAAAGCAAATAGGCAAAGAAGCAAAAAGAGAAATCCGAAAACCTTCTGAAACTGTAGGTGCCTATTATTTGGTATTAATGTAGCGTGATGGATAAATGTGTAAAATATTCTTTGGTAAATTTCGCCACCGTCTGCATGTGGCTGTGTTCTGTGAGCTTTTAAAGCAGTGATAAGTTACTTAGTAGTCGTGGAGTCCTCTTTGTTTTCCATTTCGAGTGTGCAGGATTCGTTTCCTGATCGACGTGGCTGCGGCCAAAGACAGGACGGTCGCCAGGAAATGAATTTTAGCGCCGGCCGTGCGCGGAATACGACTACATCATCCACCAAACATCTACATCAACTGTTAAACACACCCTTATGTGTGTTTTGTGCACTGTGTGTACACTATAAAACGCGCATTCATTTGCATCCTTTAATTTAAATTCTGCGCTCGTAGACGACGTGGCCGCTGTCGCCGCTGCCGCTTCGCTCTTTTTCTACGACCACTTCTCCGCTACGGCTGCTTCGGCTGCTCCGATCGTTGCCGGCATCTATAATGCTCGATGTTTGCTTTAAAAACAAGAAATTACGCTTGTATATATTCCATATACTGCTGTTATTTGTAAATTTGCTCTGTGTGTGTGTATATATGGAGAGAAAGAAAAAGTGCGATAAGGCAAGGGGTGGTTTATACGGGCGCGCGCGCACTCCTTTCGATAAGATCGCGCGTTTAAAAACTCCGTGTGCCAACTTCGGACTAAGAATCATTAAGATAAAGCCGCAGATTAATGGAAAACTGTAGCGGAAAATTTTACGTAAAAATTACACTACTTTATATCATTTCGCGATAACTTTTTTTCTCTCTCTCTCTCTTCTGCGGTTGCTGCCGCCGCCGCTGCCTCGTTGCTGCTGTTTCTTTGCGCTGCGTAATCGACGACTCCTCGGGCACTCCATAAGGGACGCATCTTTCTTCCGGCGCGCCTAATCTATAGTGGCCCTCAGGTGTATTTTAATGAATTTGCGAACTACACAATGGATACCTTTTTTTTCTTCTCGTGTTTTTAGCAAGTCTTTCTCGCGAATGCGAATTTTATAGCGGACAATTAAAATATTTTTAATGGCGGATCCGTTAAATATTTAAATATAATTTAATAAAAGTATTATTGCTTCATCTGTTTTTTTTTTATATTTAGTTTTTAGTGTTTGTTATGTCGCAGTTTAATGGGAATTGCTTTATTTTCGGTTTAATTAATTGATACATTAATATTATTTTTTAATTGGTCTTTTGCTTAATTAATTTTTAATCAGAGGCTATGAGATTATAAACTTTAAGTGTTGTTTCTTTTTTAATTATTTTTTCGGATGTTTTTTTTTGTTTTCTTGTGTTTAAATGCGATTGTACTTCTCAGGAGCAGCGAAATTAAATGAAAAATAAAATTCGGTTTTTCATTTATTGCTTATTATCCTTTAAAATAACTAAAAAAAAAGGATATAAACTACAGAACTCTCCAGAAAACTGATACAAAGAAAGAAAAAATATTGCAAACTGAAAAACGTTTTATTTGTTTCTTTGATTAATTAAAAATATTTATTATTATTAGTATTATTTATCTAATTAATTTTCCGGCTTAAATTTCATTTTTAATTACCTTTTTTGTTTGTCTAAATGCGGCTCTTGCACTTCTAAGATAACAATTAAAATTTGTTTCTTCATTTATTTAATTTGATTCTTGTTTATTAAACTTTTTAAATATAAAAAAAGGAAATAAATATTTTTATTAATAATGATGATATAAATGACAGAATCTATTAAAAACATATCAAAATAATGAAAAAAGTAGTTTATAATTGCTTTATTTATTTGTTTAATTCATTAACTTGTGAAATTAAATTTTAATTGGTAATTTGCTTAATTACTTTTTGTTCAGCAGATGAGAAATTCAGCAATTCAGTGAAGTTTTTGCCTTTTTTTTAATACTTTTGGATTCTGTTTTAAATTTTACTGCACTTGCACTTAATGCTGCTCTTGTATTTCTCACAAGAACCCCGAAAAAAAAAAAAATTAGTAATTCGTAAAAATAAACTCTAAAAGTGATTAAGAATTTAAAAATTGAACATAAAAACTGATAAAAACCGGAAATAAACCGCAGAACATCCATCGGAAAACCGAAAAAACAAACAGAGAGAGAGAAAGAGGGAGGAAAAAAATCGAGATTGACCGTTTATTAATATGAATGCATTGGAGATTTTATTCTGGCAATATACGCGTATGTTTGCGGTTCGGCAGGAAATGAGAAGCTAGCCGCCTCCCCTCGCGATCACTTACCATACCACTTATCTATCCGAAACGAACGAAAACCCTTCGTCCTGTGCTTAGCATTTATGTGTCCACATATATAGATAGACTAAATAATATGAATTCGACACCGCCGCTACTGTCGTCGCCGTTGCCGCCAACTTACCAATGCACACACACACACACACACACACACACAAATGCATACTAACAGCCGCCGCCGTCGAATACACCGATGCGATAGCCCATATTAATTCAATGGAAATCAAACTGCTTGTATATAACTGTTCGTGTGTATGTGTGTATTGGGGAGCTTTCAATTTATTTTATTTAATAAATCTGTAGATTCACGTCAAACATCCCCTTGCTGCTGGCGTCACCGCCGCCACCGTCAGGACACACTTGCCGATAAGCTCGGCACCCTTTCAATACCGTCGCCCGGCACCTTCACACACATACATAATACAGCTGCAGCTGCAGATGGGAAAATCCGTGGCGACGATTAATTTCGCCACTTCGACGTAATCAAATTTATATCTAATATTATAAATTTCGGTGGAGGAATTTAATTTTCCTCCGCAAAATGCAGAAGGGGCTTTCGATCTAAATGATTTCAATTTAAGATAATCGTCGCTTGTCGTTTCTGCAGCCCAATTCAGGTTTCAAAAGCATTTCTATTTTCGGTTTAAATATAAAAATGGTTTTTTTTAAGAAGTTTAACAAGTTTTGTGTGCTTTTTTGTTTGGATTTGGAGAGTGAATTTATAAGTATAATTAAGCAAGTTTAAAATTTGTTCGAATTGAGTTATTTATTTGTATTTAAACATTGAAACAGTGCTGGATTTATGTAGATTTTACACGATCAAAGAGCGATATGCTTGTAATGTATTTACTACTTAGAGAAATCACAAGTGGTAAATATTCATGAGAGCGAGACTATTTTCGTTTTTAGGTCTATAGTATAAAATTTGTTGTTGCATGCCGCTAATGAGCGACCAGATTCTGAAAAGGAATTGTATATTCAAAAACGCCATTAAATTAAACAAATCTAACAATATAATACAAAATGAGAGAAGAAAAAAAAAAATAAACGAACGAACGAACGAAGTATAAAAGAAACACATAAAAGTTTTATCAGCAGCAACGCACGGCAATTGGAATAATAAAATTAGATCCACTGATTAGCTTTTAGATGCATTAAACTGTTAACAATCTGATGGAAATGAAATTTCCAAAGTTTAACCGGAGATTTTCATTTCTGATAACGTTTTCCTTTTTTCTTTTACTGTGTTTTTGTTGAATTATACTGCTTCTAAAGAATTTATCACTAAAACTGATATACTAAATCCGAAAAAACATTTATTTATTTATTTATTTTGATAAATTGAAGAATTTATTTTATTGTTGATGCATTTTAGATTAGCAACGATTTATTTAAAATCGAAAAATTGAAATAAAAGGTCAACGTTAATTTCTTAGAGTTTTTATTGTTATTATCTTTAACAAACTTTGATTAAACATAATTTTGTTTTATAATTATCCACTTTTTTTTTTAAATTTATTATAGCAATAAGAAAATTTTTATTTATTAATATTTAAAATTAAATATTTTTTACCTGAAAATTTATAATTTTAAAAATTATAACTTTTTCGTACTTTTTAAGTTATGGCTGAAATTAAAATCCCACTTGAATCATATTGATCATATAAATCATTGAAAATAGTTAGCAACCACAGCTCTAAAAGTCTAAAGACTCTAAAGCGAAGAATCAGTGGAGTTGGAAACACTTCTTAGTTACACGTAAATTATTTCTGCACACAATATTTGCATAAATTCCGCTTTATAACAACAATACTGAATATATAGTAAATAGTATATGCGATGCTCGTCTTTATCTAAGTTTCTGCATTGTGCAGCTTGTAAACTTTTGCAGATAGATAAGTAGTAAAATTATGCGTTTTCACTTAAGACGTGCGTTTCCTTTATCTGTACTTAATATAGCAAACGAATTCGATTTATAAACTTGAGCTATTTCTATAAGTAATAATAGAAAACATAAAATGAACTTAAAAAAAAAACAACCAAAGAAAAAAAATTATTAGAGTGTAACGAATGTCACTTCTTGTATATAATTATCCTCTTGTCTGGACATCCGTAGTCCGTACAGACCACGCATTATGCGATCTCTCAGCAATGATAATTTTGACTTAATTAAATTAAAAATAAAGGAGAGAATAACAAAGTCATCCATCTTAAGAGTCCGATAGCAGTATCAGATTTTGGGAGCTGATCGATATTGTTATTCATTGAAAACGTTGGTCCTTTTTTTCCTTTTCCTATAACAGATCCATCTACAATTCTACTGGGTGTTCCTTTTAACTTTAATTTATTTTTTTATTATTTCTTTAAATAAATATTTAAATTTTATTTAATAATCTCTATTTTCGGAAATTTTATTTTTTAGTATTTTTTTGAATTAATTTTTGGATTTATTTTCTGAAATAAAACCAAACCCTGTAGATGTATTTTGTTCTTTGTTACTTCTTATAAATATGTATTGGTAATGTGTGCATATAAATAGTATAAGAAGTTTATTATATCGATTGATCGTAATCGAAGGAGAACGCCCGGTCGCCTGGTTGAGTGAATTAAAATTCTTCTCGGAAATGATTAATGTTTACATTTATGGTCGTCGATGTTGTTTTGTGGTTGTTTGCTGCTGTTGTTGTCCGCAGCAGCATAAGCAGCAGCAGCAGCAGGCGCAGCAGCAACAGAAGAAGACTATAAGAGAGCGCAGAGGAGAAGAAAGATGGAAAAGACTGTGGTCTGTGGTGTGTGCGGTTATCAGGAGCGAGACACCGCATATACATGTTGGCGTTGGAGAAGAGATCTTATCGGGCAACTCTTTGGTTCTCTTATAAAACGTACCAGATAGACGATCTAAACACACTAATGGTACGAAAACAACAATGAAATCATTCGAAAATGAGACCGGCCGAAGATTCTATCGATTCAACACACAAACAAACTAAACAGCAACACTTAAAATTCGTTGTAATCTTTGCCCTTTTTTTTTTCTTTTCTTCTTCTTCAACTCTCTTTTCACTCGTTTTAATTCGTTTAGTTTTGCTTTTGTCTTTTTATTTTGTGTGATTGATGGCGTCTTTTTTCCAAGCGGTTTTTGTAACTGTTTGGTCTTTAAAAATTTTGTTTAACTAATTTGGAAAATCTTTGGAACTAAGTGTATAATTTTTTATATTGTTCTTTTTGATTTTATTTACATTTTATTAAGTGATTGGCTCTTTTTTTAAATTTCCTTTTCATTAGTTTATTTTGGTCTTTCTTTTTTGTGATTGGTGACCTCTTTTTTCTAAGAGGTTTTCAAGGAGTTTGGTGTTTAAGAATTTTGCTTAATTAATTTGAAAAATCTTTTGTATTAAGGGTAGAATTATAAAAAAGTATTTTTGGTGTTATTTACTAATTATTACTCTATTGATTAGTTATGTTTTACTTATGTCTTTTTATTAGGGATTGGGGTGATTCTTCTTTGTTTTAATTAGTTTTAATTAATTTTTGCTTTTTACAGTTGATTGGTGTTTAAAGTTTATATTTAAATAATTCAGATCTATTTAAACAAAGATTGAATAATTTTATACGTAGTTGTTTGCTTTAATTTGTTGAATTTAGTTTTTTTTTAGTTACTCCTTTTAATTAGTTTTCGGGTACTTGATTGATTTTTAAAGTTTAAAGTTTGTGTTTAATTAATTTAAACACTTTCAAAAATCATTTCCAATTACTTTAACAATTGTATTTTGCTTTAATTTTTTTTATTAATGTTTAATTGTTATTTTCTTTTAATTAATTATTTTTTGCATTACATTTTGCATTGCTTTTTAGTTACAATTTGAAAATTTAACAACTCTTTGATATTTAAATTTAATTTAACCACCTTTAAAAGCTTTAAATAAATAAAAAAACTAATTTAAAAGAATCGAATGGTCCCAGTTTTGCTTACAATTATAATACATTTCCAATTTGCTTGCAACTTACTAATTTGCAGTTTTCAATTAATAAAACCAACTTAAACTATTAAAACATTGCTTTATTTTCATTTTTTGCATTAAACTAAACTTCCACTTCAAAAACCACAATACATTAATTAATTATTGTACAAATTTATTTATGAAAACCGACTTTAAATTAACAAAAAATTCTTAATTTGTTTCAGGTGAGTCCCACGACAAGCTTCCCGCTGTAACAACGGGCACTTCTGGAAGCAGAGAGCGCGACTTCCAATCGCCGAATGCTGCCGGTGGAACCACCACCGGTAGTACTGCGGAGGAATTCGCCAAGAAAGGTAGGATCGCAATTAAGTCGTTATTAGAAATCCATTTAACATGCACATAAAGTGCCCGTTTTTACCGCCTCTCCTCCGCGCTTCTTCGGTTAGTGGTTACGTTGTTATGTATGTTATTGTGCGCGGCACTCTTATCTCTGCATCGGGATCGTGGCGTGGCACCTTCTGTTAAATTATACATGCAATTACCGGACTTATTACGACTGATTATATTCAAGACCGACCTTGGTAGCGATAAAAAGATCTTTATTTATATTAATTTGCATTTATAAAATATTCCTTGGCTCTTTGCGCGAGTCCACTATGATCGCACCATACTACTTCTTGAATATACCACTACCACTACTACTACTACTACCACGAAAGATGTTATCTTCGACATGTAGTGGAACACAACAGTCTCTCTCTCTTTCTTCTCTTTCTTCTCTTCTTATAGTATGTATAGAATAGCATAGGTGTACGCGTACTACACACAAATAAGGAGTTCCTTCTAATGCCAAACGCGAGCACTCTAATAAATTATTTATGATGTTAATAAATTAATTAGCGTGGTTCTTCGAGTGAAGTTTTAAGCAACGGTTTGATTATATTTAGTAATTTAGATGGGTATTTTGCGTATATGAGTGCGCAAGTGAATTGTTAATGTTTTCTGATGGCTGATGGTTTTCAGTTTATCTATGCTAGGGGTGTATCCACTAATAATAATCCGTTTTGTATGACTGCTGTGTGTGTGTGTGTGTGTGTGTGTGTGTGTGTGTTTGTACTTATCGGTTTGGTGAAGAATTGATAGCGGTATCTTATATGCTGGTACCACCAGTGTTAAAGTAGAGTCGAAGCTTGCCCTGGTCACAGAAATGTCCTGATAGCGTTTTACTATTTGTCTATCAAAATATTATATGACTGGCTGTGCCTCTTTCTATATATTATTCATAATTTTTTCAATAAAAGTTTTCTTTTGACAATATAATAAAAATTATATAGAAAAAATATGAATGGGGAAAACTGCAAAAATCATTTTATGGTTCTTTAATTTTGCGATTTTTCTCTCGTAATTTTAATTCTAATTCTTCTGGTGAAGTGCTTTAAATCCTATAATTTGATTTTATTCTAATTCAAAATCTAATTCTTCTGCTGAAGTGCTTTAAAGTTTTTTTTTTGTGGTTGTTAATTAATTTCTGTTTTGCATTTTGTTTTATTTTATTAAAAATATTATTTTTTCAAGTATCATTTAATATTTTCAGAAACTTCTTTTCTTCTAAAAAATAAAATCTCAGAAAAATCATAAAAATCATTTTAAATTAAAAAAAAAATCGAACAATTAATAAAAAAAAAAATTAAATCAGTTAATTAAAAAAAAATGATCGATTTTTATGAAACATCTCTGGCAATCTTCGAGGCTTATTCCGTTTTCCGTTAAAAAGAAAAACGAATGGGGGCGGCAGTATAGGTTAAGTCTTGTGTGAATATTGATAAGGATTCGGATGGGATGCACACATGACAGGATTTTATCTGGCGTGAATATCAAAAGGCGCACTTTGTACGTGTATACTATATACATACCTACATGTATATCGAAGGGCAGGTTTTTTTTGACGCCGCCACCGCCACCGCCACATCCTTCCTAATACGAGATCCATCATATCAGCCTTATACCGGTTCTCCCGATATTTTATTTATTTATGTTCAAGTAGACATCTTCATCGCTTTGGAAAATAAATATACACTATACTCTTCTTATAGTATACACCATCAGTGTATTTTTGCGTCCGTCCGTAAATAATGTAACAGACCGCAGCACACATTGAGGTTACATCAGAGAGATGCTTTGCCATATACGAATTTTCCAACAGACCACAGATAAACATATTTTCCATGCGGCTTTTTTGGCTCTCTCGGTGGCTAGAAAGCTGAGCCTAGAGAGGGCTGATATATGGCGGTTGACCAGATGCGCTTTATGATGAAATATATTCAATCTGCCGGTGGACGATAAGCGCGCGCCCGGCGCCTTCACATCTCACCGACATCCTTAGATGTGCCACAATAAGCCGCTGGATTAGAGAGCGCCCGGAAAAATCCATCTGTGGTAATATCTAAATCTAATTCTTCTGCTGGAGTGCTTTAAAGTTGTTTTTTTTCTGTCTGTGGTTTTTAATTTATTTCTGTTTTGCATTTTTTTTTCAATTTTCTAAAAATGTTTATTAAGTCTTTTTTTGAAAAATTTTCTTTTTTATTTATATTTTTATATAATTAAAAATTGTGATTATTAAGAAAATAAGCAATTAAAATTATTTAATTTTTGATTTATTAAAAAAAAAATAAAAAACAATTTTAAAGTAACAAATTTAAAATTTTACAAGTTAAATTTAAGTTTTCAGAAGTTGTTTTCGCAGCTAATTGAGTTCAATTTTTTTAAATGAAATAAACTGCTCGTCAAAATTAGCGCATCACTATGCATACATCCTCATTATTTCTTTAGAGCAATTTTTTTTAGAAAAATTAATCCAAATTAACAATATTTTTCTTAAAATAAACGAA
>JASKGO010006181.1:0-42229 GCA_030556065.1 Holobus sp. GC000080
AACTACTCATTTTAAGAAAAATCCCTGAGACACGTCAATTTTTGTTGTTAGGGGGACATCTTTTGGAATATTTCGTTATGGCGTAACAGTCACCCCCTGCCCCCCACGGCCCCCGATTTTTCTTAAAATGAGTAGTTTTCATGTTATTCCGGGTGGATACTTTTCGCTGGGACACCCTGTATAGATTTCGACACAGAGATAGTGAGCTACATATAGAGAAAGAGCGAATGAATATTGTGCTTTTTTTGTGCCTTTCAAGTTTTGACGAATCCACACATGACGAGCGGAATGTTCGAGTTGTGCAATTTCGTTTTGATTAGCTGAAAGCGTAATGGGGATACATTGAAATATGCATATTGCAGCTTTTACGGCCGAAACAGTACTAAATGTTTATTAATGCGGTCATCAGAGACCGTTTGCAAATCAATTCTGGCATTTCCGTTCATAAATTTGCATGTTCTTTTAATTGATTTTATTAATGTTTTAATTATTAATATTTTTAGTTTCTTTTAATGGAAATAATTTAAAAAAAAACTCGACAATTAAGTGATATTTTATTCAATTTGAAGTAAATTAGGATTTCATTTATAAAATTTAATTAAAAAATTATTTGAAATAACGAAAAAGACTGATTACTTTTGTTTCCTTCAAGTTTGAAAAAATGAAAGAAAACTAAATTGTGCAGTTTATTTATAGCATTTAATTAAATTAAAATTATGTTAATGGGACTACTGATCAATACGTTTCTATAATAGTTAATTGATTCGGCAATTTGAGCATGATGTATAACTTTCAAAGTTACTTAAATTTCCAATATTAAAAAAATGGATAAAAAAAGGTAGAACATTTAAAAATATATGGGTTTACTTGGCATTTATTAATTTTACAATACTTTAAAATTACTTAAATCGCTCTGAAATTAGCAAATCAAGAGGAAAACGCAATTAAATAGTCAAAATTTTTAATCTAGATTTTTATTAACAAATTAAATATATTTTTTATTCCGATAAAATAAAGTGTTTATTATGCATTAATTAGTAATTTTAAAATAAGAAAAAAAGAATCTCAACAGATTTATCTACATTTCTCAATTAAAAGTTATAACACCAACCAAAATGAAATAAAAGTAATAAATTTAATTAAATTTTTAATTAGTCTTTTAATCAATATACATTCGATTGATATTTCATTGAACATTGTTACTCAATGATATTGGCACAATGAAATATATTATTTAATTTACTTAACATTTACAAAATTTAGTACTTTAATTGTAATTGTAATTTCAATAATTTTAATTATTAAATAAAATTAAAAATCAATGAAGTCAGCTTTTACATCAAAATCAAAATTAAAGAAAAAAGAAAACTTGCAAACCACTTTTTTACCATATTAAATAAAAAAAATTATTAGCAAAATTGTTAAAGCTAGTAATCAATTAATTTCCATCTAATATTAAAAAAAATAAATACAACCAAAAAAACCCTTGACGTTTTAAAGAACTCCAACTGTTAATAATAGTAAACAGCACCAAAACTTTTCGAAAAAAAAGAAGCCCAAAAAGTTAGGAACCTTACCTTTTAGGAAGTTTTGTTAAGCCAATTAACAAATGTAGATCAATGTGAATGTGAATTTAAATCGATAATCAAAACCACTTAAACTAAAACGAAAAACTAAAAAAAAAATGTTACACTTAGCCTCTGATCACTTCGGTTTTTTTTTTTTCTCAATTTTTTTCGAAGCTCTTACTTCCCATCGATGTCGACTATAGACGTCTAGAAATGTACTATTTGACTTTGGAATGAGGAAAGAACAACAAACGTTTCCCTTTATTGGACGTCATGCAATCTATATGTATAGTACCTATGTATATAGCTATATTGGGTATTAGTCTGTACATGTACATATAGAGTGTATCTACCTTTTACATAGTACACACCAATACATAATTCACCATCCATAATAATCTCCATAATCGATAAATATCGTCGCTTTGAAACGGACAAGAAACCTAAACTGCTCTATCTATTTGTTTCACCGTTCTCTATTTTCTATTCTATTCTCTCTATTTCGCTACACCTATTTTAGGACTTCCTCTATATAAGTATGTGTGCGTGTGTGTGTGTGCGGGGCTATGTGTTACTAAACCCATTATGTATTTCTTTCAGAATACAGGATCATTTTCTGAAAAATTATACAGGGTGATACAAAAAACATCGTCTCACCTCTTTTTGTTCTATACTTACTAACCAATTTTAATTTTAATTTGCTAATTTATTTAAGATAAGATTTCGGATTGATTGAAAGAATTTTCACTGTTGTGTCACTCTTCCGGTTTCACCTCCTTCTTCCGGAATTGACCTAACTTTAGATTTTTAATTGAAAACCCTTTTTTTTTAATTTACTCTTTTAGAATCCATGAGTCGTTTTAAGTATGAAAATACTGCTTTATGTTTATTTTTATTACTTGATTAATGCAAAAATAGATTTTTTTTAATGGTTTTAGAGGACTTAAATTATTTAAAAAGGTTATATTAAAAAATCGCGCTGCTCTAATCTGATTAGATTTATGTGAGTTAATTTATAAATAATTTTTTTGCTTTGATTTTTCCGCAATAAGTAATTTTTTTTTTTCAAATATCACCACTATAGTTCACGAAATTTTTAAATTCCTTACTTTTTAACGAATCGAATGATTCTAGAACCTTTTTTTTTTTTTAATTAATTTTTGAGCAATTAAAAAAATAAATAAAAATTGATGCAAAACATGTTTTACGACTAAAAATGACCTAAGGATTTCAAAAAAGTTAAAATAACAATGGATTTCCATTTAAAAATCAAATATTGAGGTTATCACATCCGGTTAAACAGGAAGTGATGCAAAATTATAATTTACTTCAGTCAATCTGAAATAATCTCTTATATAAATTTGAAAAAGTTCATAAAAATCGCCTGGTAAATGAAGAAAAGAAAGATAAGGATTACTTTTTTGTGACACCCTGAAGACAATTAGTACATTTTAAAATTTTAAAAATCTTATTTAATTTAAGTTATTTTATTATATCGTTTTTAAATAGATTTTTTTCCATTTGAAAATTGGACAAATAAAAAAAAGTTTTTTTTTTGTTAATTTAGCATTGAAAACTTTTTTTTTCAAACTTGGTGTTACGACTTTTGATTGACTCTGTAGTCATATTCGGTATCATTAATATTTGAAAGCTAAACCGATACATCAGTTTACATTTACTTCTGAAAAATTACAGTGTACTGATCATACATAGTAGGTACATACCGTCTAAATGTTATTTGGTATTACGAGCAAAGAAAAGAATACAGGGTGGCAATTTTCCTAAACAGTTTATTGATAACTTAAATTGCTATTTTTTCAACACTCTATAAATAGTTTAATTATTCTGCGTGTTTTTGTAATTTATTAATAATTAAACTTATTAATTTAACTTGTGATGGCAATAAAGCAATGTGAAGGCGCCGGACAGCAATGAAATTCTAAATAAAACTAAAATTTCTATAGAAAACAGAAATGTTTTTCGAAAAAAGCATTTAAATTATTTACTAAGGATCAATAATTAATTTTTATAATTGCATAATCCAAATAGGTAACCGTATACAGGGTGGTGCATAACAAATCGAAAAAAATAGAACAATAAATAACATTTTTTACATGAAATTCCAATAAAAATTACAAAAAACCTTTATAAACAAAAAAATTTAGCACTTTTTGTAATTATAAAAACTGTGATGATGGAGAAAATATCTGATTAGATTAAAAATATTAAAATCCACAAAATTCGAGTCTAAATTGGGAAAAAATCAATCAGTTTTCAAAATGTTGGCCTTTGGTATTAAAAAAATCAAAAATTTTCGTTTTTTCAAGATAATTCAGGAACGAGAAGACATGATCGATATGTTGCAAAAAAAAAACTTTCATATTTAAAAAAATTCTGATAATTTTTTTTTCCATTTTAAACTAATCATTAATCATTACCTTTAAAACCGTTGAAGTTACCAATATCTAGTTTGAGAAATACGGCCACCTTGTATAGGTTTACAATGTTTACATAGGTAGGGTAAGTATTAAGCAAGTACATAAAGATTGGATATGTCGTGCAGGTGTATATAACGGTTCACTTAAAATATATAATAGAAGGAATATAGTATACTGTGAGGAAGAATGATGTATAAATGCGTGACAAACAAATTGATTGGTTGCTTCATTAAATTTTTCTCTTTTTATTGAACTTGGGCTTGTGCTGACAGCAGTGAGCAGATACTTTATCTTTTCACGACGAAAATGATGTTTAGTTAAAGTTTTGTGACGTTTTTTTTTTATTACTTTTTTGTTAGTCTTTAATGGTTAGTAAGTTTTATATAGTTAATTTTCCGTTTTTATTTGGTTTAATTAAATTGGGTCGTAAATTGATAAAATTAATTAAGTCTTATTTGGGTCGTTTATTTCTACATATAAGTTAATAATTGATACAATTTAATTTAATTTAATTAATTAATTTTAAGGAATGACACTTTTAACACAGTCCTTTTTATTTTTTGTTGAAAATTCTGTGGGAAAAAAATTTTTTTGGTAACGTTTTAATTATTATTTATTATTTATGCTGTAATTATTAAAAATAGAATAAGATAAAAATAAGGTTGATGTTACATTTTTTAAGTTTTCAAATTTAAATTTTTGTTATATAAAATATAAAAATGATAGTAATTTTCGTATTGAAAATAATTTTTTAATTTGTTATTTATTTCTTTACATTTTTAGTAAAAAACATATTTTGTCCATTTATTAGCAATAAAATTTAAGAAAATTGCAACTTTTTTTTTTTAATTATTAAAAAGTAATAACTTTTTGTTATTACTGTTATTGTTACAGTTGTTTCAGTATGAAACTAAATTTTAATACTCAATGAAGATTTAATGATTAATTTCAATATATTTTAGTGTTGACTGTAGGCAACTTAAATTACGTTTCGCACGATGTAGTTGATTATATTTATATTTAGATTTTTCATTTTTTGTTATTATTTTAAAGCCAGTAAGAAAACTAATTGATAATAAATAAAATAAAATGCTTATTTACTTATTACTTTTCATTTAAATATATAAAAAATGATTAAAAAAAGCAATAATCATAAATTTCAAATGATTCAAATGAAAAAAAAAAGTATATTAAAAATCATCCAGAAAATCAGTTGAAAGTTTGTAAAACATTTAATAGACAAAAATTAATAAACATTAACTATTTTTCTATAAAAACTAATAAAAGCATCAAAAATTAAATAAAGAAAAGAAATGTAATTTTTAAAAATAAATAAAAGGAAGAAAAAATAAGCAAAACGAAAAAGAAAAGAAAAACTTTATTTTTAAAGGTGGAAGGTAAGTGTAACATCTTGAAAACTGTGTAGTAGCCGATAGCCGAGGAGACAAGCAAATGATTTATTAATTTTAATAATATAAGAAAAACCGCTTCAATTACAAGCTATTAAGGATCCAATCAATCATGGAACGTCTGCACTTTACGACTCTCAACTCAGCCAAAAGGGAAACTGATAATGATCGATATATTTTGTGCACACTGCACACCTTCTTCTTCTTCTTCATCTTCTTCTTATTACATTTTGTTCTTCACACTTATGAAACTTTTAAAACCACCTCTTGCACTTTTAAAACTCTTGCACATTTTTAAGTTTCCAATTTCCATAATTCTAAAAACAATTTTAAAAAAACATTCTAAAATATCAAAAAATATTCAAAAGAAATAAAAATAAATAAAATACTAAAAATAAAATCAAAGAAAAAATAACGAAATTTCGTTATCATAAAATTGGAATTATTGATTTTCCATCCATTGGGCTGCCAACTGCCATTGGCAGACGCTCATAGATGGAAGATGGAAGCAGGAAGTTAATGAAGAAGAAAACCCCACGGATATCACCAACTTATTATTGTTGGTTTTTCTGCTCTAGTGCTCTAATAAATTAATTATTTTTGAAACACCCTATCTATGAACATATTCTTCTCTTAACTTTTTTATTATTAATGATGAAGCTTCAGTTAAATGGAATAAAATGGGAATAATGTTACTCCCAACTTATATTTCCCTATTTAAAAATCAGATTTGTCACCTGTTTCCTGAATTATCTCGAAAAAAAAAAAACAGAAAATTAACTAACTTTTTAACAAACTTAATTGAACGGTAGATTTGTTTGATAATTTATTACAAGAAATCTATCCGTCATGGAAATAGATATTTTTAAGTACAAAAAAAATAATTTTTCAAAATTTTATTTAACTTTTATAAAGGACTATAAGATGAGCGTAAATTTATTTTCATTTTAGTCCATTTAACCGAATTTCAATCATTAGAACTGAAGAAGAAACGGATTGAGAAAATGGCAAAATGGCCAGTGGCCACCCTGTATAAATAATTTTTAAATTTTATTATCATCATTGGTAAATTTAGAATGTTGAAGTAGAGAAAATTTTAATTTAAAATTTCCTTATTTATTTTAATAGTCTTTACAAGAATCCACAAGAAGTAAAAATAAGTTGAAGAAAACCGAAAATCAAGTTAATTAATTTTTCAAGGCAATTTTCGTAGGTAATTTGGATGTTTGTATGTACTCGTATACTATGTGAGTATAGTATTCTACACAAGCCATATAAAGAGAGTGAAAGTATACAAATATGTCTGTATAGGTGGCCACCGCACATACAAGAAGAGTAAATGGGTGAAAGTAGTACTGGGTACTGAGTGTGTACCTTTAGGTGGTGGTTTTCTGTTGATTCATTCTTTTTCTTGTATCTTATAATGTAAAAATGTAAAGCCAAAGGTAAACTGAAAGATAATGTTTGAACATGGTTTTAACAACATTAACCTTGGCTACCGTTGCTTCCTTTCTTTCCTTTTTTCGTATTATCTTTTTCTTAAGTGATTTTTGTGAAGAAGTAAAATGAAATTACTTTTTATTCATTTTTTTTTTGTAAAAACGAAATAATTAAAAATATAATGTCATATTTATTCTATTTAGTTATGTTTCTAATTTTTTATAGTTTATATAAACTAGCAGTTAGTTTTTACATGAAAAAAAAATTAAAGAAAACAAGAAGTTGCGATAGCCTTTGTTCTGTTCAGTCAAGAAGTTAGGCTTTAAAAAAAAATTATAACTAACTTTGATGCAAAAAAAGATAATGGTTGATGAAAAATTAATACTGAATATACAATGATAACATCATATGAGGGGTCTGCTAGATAGTTTTTTTTCGTCATTTAAATTTTATAGCCTCTGTCTCAAATTATGGAAAACATTTCTTTAAAAATATTTGATTGTCGATGATAATTAATCTTAAAGGGTTTTAATCATTCCATCTTGAAAAACAATTTAAGAACCAATCTGTGTTCAAATTAAGTTTTAATAATCTCTCATAATTTGTCTATAGATGCCAAAAACCAAAAATTTTAAATCACACTCGTTAAGGAAAAAAAATTATGAGAGTTTGAATAAACAAAATATTGATGAATATGTAAGAAGAGATCGAAAAAGCAAGAAACTGACCTGCGAGCAGAGCAATGAAATTTTACAATTCTTATTTCAATATAAAAATTGATAAAAAAAACATTAATGAAACTGCAATTAAATTCTCATTTTATATAAAAAATATCCTTATAAAATCGTTAATTAAATAATAAATTTGAAAATTGGAAGAAAATTTTAAATACTGGATAAAGTTTCAAAAAATAATTATTGAAGAAATAAGTATTTGTATACTATAATTTTGCATAGAGATATTAATTTAAAAAAGCGTAAAATCAAAAAAAAAATCCTATTGTAAATTTGAACACCCTGTATATAAAAAGTAATCATTTAAAAATGTATCCATCATTGACATTAATATGACAGAAAAAAATAAAATTTAAAGAATAGTTTTGGCAATCTTATTGATCTTGATGGGAAGTACTAATGTATCAATGCCAATGGCATTTTTCAAAGAAAACTTCGAAAAAATTCGTTGAAAATTTCACAATTTAGCAATTTCTTGTGTAAATTTAGCAAAAAGAAAGACATTGCAAACTCTGTTAACGAGCAATCGTGAGTAAAAGAACATTCGCCAATCGTTGCATGCCAAACAAACAAACAACAACAACACAACACAGATAGACGCGACGAAATTTTCCCAATCGATTTCTCGATGGAAACTTTATTCAATGCACATCAGCATCGGCATTTGCAGAAGAAAATCCGCGCATTGTTCATTTGCAGAAACAATTAATAATTATCAACCTTCGCAACGAACAATTACACCTCGAGGCTACCATGGCTGCAGCAACTGCAACCACGGCAAATCTATGCCCTCGACTTCTTTCAAACAAAATACAAACTCACAGCGCAGAGAACATTTTTGAAAAAATAAATAAATAAATAAAAGAGCTATAAATAAAAAAAAAAGAAAGAAAAGAAGTAAATGGAAGAAATCTCTCAGCGTTAGCATTTTATTTTACTTTTTACATGAAATGAACACAATAAAGGCGCCTTCTTTAGACGATTGCTAAGTACATTAACTTAAATTGCACGATTTGAATAACAATCGCAAAAATAATAATAGTTTATTGCGTTTGTTGCGTCGGCTTCGCCACTGAAGAGTGAAACAATGGCTAAAAAAAATAATACAAATGAACAATTTTCAAGTGTCTTTCTTTCTTTATTCAATTTCTCGCCTTTGCTGTCACAAAGTTGTTTTTTTTTTCTTTTAGCGTAATTTGTAAATTTTCGTTTTGTGTTTTGTGCACAGCCACAGAGCATAATTTAACAAAGCTTTTTTTTTATAATTGAGCAATGGGTTCTCATGTACCGAATAATTGCTTAATTTTTTCATTCATTTTTAGTATTGCTAATAATTGATCGTTTGTTTCTCCTTAATGAGTTAATTAGTCGCTTAGTGTTGCGCATAAGGAATCCAATTGACACGTTTAAGTGTTTATAACTTCATAATTATGAAATTGTTTCTTATTTTGAAAAAAAATGGGTTTATTGTTTTTATTTGTAAAATTAAAACGAAATTAGACAAAATGTAAAAATTGATTTAAAAAAATTAAGAAGACAATTATTAGACTATTGAAAGAAATTGAAAGTCTTTGGTGACCCTGAAAGTGTTTCCGGATTATTGCATTATTATTTTATTTTCGTCTTTGCTTTTGCGAAAATTAAAAGCGAAATTTATTGATTTTTAAAGAAGTCGGCATTGAAATCTCAATGCACAATCTTTGCTGTTTTTGTTTTTTTCTTTTAATTTTATTGCTCATTTACTTATTTTTGCACTTACCTTTTTATGCTGAATTCTCCACTTGACTTCCACAAGGGAAAAAAAACTCTAAAAAGAAAGAAAAAAAAACTGTAGGAAATTACTAATTATATTTTACTTTTTTATGACATTAGACATTATCCGGAAACATTTCTGTACGCGCAATTAGCAATAATAGTAATTTATAAACACTTGAAAGGCAAAAGATTTTATATAATTACCAACAGGAAAGAAACTAAAAGTGCACTATCTGTATTATCTTCATACACAATTATTTCAATAATAGTTTGCGTCATTGTGCCCGAGGGAAAACTTTTCCAAATTTTCCTTTCCCATCAATTAAGTGCTCTAATTAGCCACTTACAATTGCGCTTTATCTTTATCTGTAATTCTGAATAAATAAATAAGAATGCGATTATAAATTGGAAAGTTTCCGAACGTGACACTGCTTAGATTTTCAAAACAGCCGACAAGGGAAAAGAAATTGATTAATTGCACGTTTTGCTCAATTTACTTATAACACACGCCAATTTCAATTTTTAATTAATTGCTATTGGCCAGCTATGGTCTTTTAGCTTCGAAAATTTTCTTGGCGTTTTTATGTTAAAAGTCTTTTAAATGCTTTTTAATCGTTTTTGAATGGTTTCCATTTTTTTTTTCGATTAAATTCTAAATTATAGTGTAATTTACAGTTTTCTTATTTGTTTTCTTTTTCGGTTGTAATTATAATTGTAATTAAGGAAAATTTATGTTTAGAAATTTTTAATGGCAAGTTTCAGACTGTTTTTTGAAAGTAAAAACGGTAAAAAGTAGAGTTTTAACGTTTGAAGTTTGATTGATTGATCTTTTTTTTTACCAAAAAAATAAAATAAGTAAAATCTTAATTAAATACTGTGATTATTTATTTACCAGACAGTTGAATTATTGACATTTAATTAAAATCTCTTGATTGCTTACGCAATTCATTTTCGGTTTTCCATTGCTTATTAATTATACTTTAATCGTTAGCATAAAGTTTACTAGCTATAAATCACATTTAGCATTGCATAGCAAACCTTTAACATTTGTAATTTTTTGCATTTGCATCTTCAGTAATTTCATTCTTGAAATTTTAAAATTATTAAAATAGTCTGTGAAATTACAATTTGAAATAAAGTTACTTGATTTGACAGTTCGAAACGTCAAATGTGAATTACTTTACCGTACTAGTACTAGTACTGTAAAGAAATGGAACCTAACCTCACTTTAATTTTTCTTTAAATTTTGCATTTTCACCCTAAAAAGGGATGATAGGGTGCGCATAAAGTACTATACGTTACACGTAATCTACTATTACGCACTTGTAACATAAATAACAAATACAAAAATTATATTACACAAATAATAGTTACAAACTAAATTAGCAAAAAGTAAAACAAATAGAAAACATTGAAAAAGTAATAATAATTTTAAACGAAGAAGAAGAAAAAGCCATCGACCGAAGTTTTAAACGATTTTCAAAAAAAGAAAAAATATAAATAAAATGCATCCAAAAAACAACCACAAACAAAAATAAATTTAAAAAATCAAATGTCCTAAGAATAAAGCCGCACAAATCGAACGAAAGAAAAGAACTTTCCAATATAAAATCGAAAAATGTAATATGCGCCTAACGCGAAAACAAGAGATAGGAGACTCGAGTAGCCGTCGAAGGAGCCTCTACTATAGACGACGAAGACTTCTTAGAGGGGATAAGAGTCATTTCATGGTACTTATGGTGCGTTCATTAAGATAGTTTACCTTTGCATTTGCTACGAATCGGAACGCGCCGAGAAATGTCTTGCAGCAAGTGCTAACAGCTACCTATACAATACTATTCAACTGTCTGTAACTACGCAATTTTCCAACCAGCGGATTAAGACGAAAAAAAAAAGAAAAACTAAATAAACTAAACTAGTTGTTCGCGTCTCTAATTCTTCTTTGAGATATATCGGTGGTGCCTTTTCGGACACCAAGATGGTGAGTCAATTACGTAGAAGACGGCTTCGGAAAGGAGTATAGAGTGTAATTAGTGGCGCGCTTTCGGTGCTAGTAGGTCAACTCGGACAGCTTGCCTGCTTGTGCATTCGAAATGCACAGTTTCCACTAATTAATGCGCGCGCGAATAATGCTGCCTTATTCCTTTCGCGCTCTCTTACATCTGTGCATTGTATACAGGGTCTTCAAATTTAAAAATTTCAATTTTTTGTTTTCTAAAGAAAATTCGTTATTGATTTTTTTTTATTTAATTGATTTTCTATGAAAATTAGTTTTGAATGTTAATTGATTTTTGCAGATTATTTTTTATTGATTTTTTATATTTGCCATTTAAAACAAAAAGAATCTTTGAGAATTTAGTTTTTGAATTTCGCGCTATTTTTGAACCTCCGAAATGCTCGGCTAGCCATTTATTACAAAATGTTTTCGGTTCATTCCGTAAACAGAAAGATATTTTTATAAAAAGTGACGCGAAATTTGAAATTTATATTTTGTAAAATCGAATAAAACTACTCAAAACTAGGAAAAATCAACAGAAATACAATCTTTTCCAACAAATTATTCGTTTTTATTTTATTTTTTTCGTTTATTTTATTGATCTTCTTAGAAAATTAGATTACAATAATTAATACAGAATTTTGCAGATTATTGCAGAATTTTATTTACTTTCACCTCATAAAAAATATACTTTTAAAATTTAATTTTTGAATTTAGCGCCATTTTTTAAACTTCGGCAATCGCTTTATGCAGCAAAAAAACAATCATTCGGTTAATTCCGCAAACCGACCGTTATTTTTACAAAAAGTGGCGCGAAATTTGAAATTTATTTGTTTAAGAATCCGAAAAAACTTTTCTAATTTCGAATTAATCTCTCTAAGCTTGAAAAAAACAAACCTTTTTGCAGCGAATTTTAATATTGTTGCATCCTGTATATGCAATGCTTATTTTTTCGCATTTCTTCGCCTTTTCTCTCCTTGCAACTTTTTTATATTTATGCGTGCACGATGTGAATTGTCGGTTTGTCGGTCGCAAAAGTCGTATTTGCCTGTGTGTATGTACGTAATTGCGTATGTGTATTTTAGTATTATATAAGAGTTGTGTCCGCAGTGCATATGCTTTATTGCGTCCCGATTTTTCATTCACTCTTCCTTCGATTGTGCACTTTCGTAATATGCGTGTCCGAACGAACGGGTTCCCATCGGAACTATTATACACACAATCGCTCCTCGACGAAGATTCGATACTGTTTTACCTGTTTTACATAACAAACGGCCCCGGTTTATTGTTTTAATTACACGCTTTTATTTTTGCGCAAAGCTGCCGATTTATTGCTATATTTCTTAAAGATGCGTCGCGCTCAAAGATTTCCGTTTTGCCGCGATTGTAAATTAAAAGAATTTTGCAAAATTTGTTTCTCATTGTTTTTTGTTGGTTTTTAATTTTGATTGATGTTTTTTGTTTGTTTTGTATTTGGAATTAGTAATTTTGTAATAATAAGTTTGGTTTAAAAGGAAATTAATGAAAGTTTTTGAAAACTTTTAAAATTCAAGTTTTTAAAAGTTTTAAAAAATTTCAGATTTTGTTAATTTTATTTAATAATTGCTATCAGTCATATGAAAAATAAATACTAGATATTAGTTAAAATTTATAGAAACGTTTAATGTTTTAATTGCCAAAAATTCTGAAGAAAGAAACATTCAGTAAAACGATATTTTTTTTATAAAAATGAATTTTCTTTAATTTATTTAAAAAAAAAAGATTAATATTAAAGCAAACTTTTTTTAAACAATAATTAAACTTTTAAAACATGTGACAAATACTTAATTTCTTTTTTGAATTGCCTAGAAAATTAATAAAATACTAAAAGAAATGAAATCCGGAGACTTCAACGTTTAGTCTGAAGACGAACCCACAAAAAAAAAATTAATAACTTTTGAAATAATAGAGAAATTACAACTATGTTCGAATTAAGTTAAAGTTAATTAATTTCGTTATAATATAGTATTGCCTGTATTTATTTCTTAATCAAATTAAAAACTATTTTTTTAACTATTTTTTAATTTGATTTACAAAATTAAAATTAATAATAAATATTTGACAATATGGTTTCTTGATTCACTATTTTAAAGTGTAACTTCTTAAAAAAAAAAAACAACAAAATGTAAATTACTTAATTTGGAAAATAGATTAGTATTATAGGTGTGCAATAAATGATTAAAAAAATGCAATTTTTCTTTAAAAAAATTGGTGATTTTTCGGAAAATTGGGTAATTTGTAGGTTTAAACTTTAAATGCTCAGTATCATTCAGCGAACCAAAAAAAAAAGATAATATCTTTTAAACTAGTAAAAAGACAACATTCTTTTTAATTATTTTAAACATTTAAGGATTAATTGCTTTGTAATATAATGTAATTATAAATCTAGGAAAAATATGTATAAAGAAACAACTAAAATTGCTAAATTTTTGAAAAAAAAAATATAGACATTTTCTGCTTTTAAGAGCTGATGACTTCTTAATTAAGGAATTGTGCAATGCATCTGAAAGATCAATAAATTTGCTTTAACGTCCTTTATAAAAGAATAAAAACTTTTCTTTTTCATTAGGACAATTGTCCTAATTTCTTAATTAAGAAATTATAAAAAAAGTAAAATTTAGGGATTTCAACGTTTAGTTAGAAGACGAACCTAACGAAAATTGTTAATAACTTTAGCACCAATACAAATATCGATATTTTTTAAATAAATTAAAAGTTAAATTAAATTTATTTTATAAAAATACTTAACTAAATATTAGAGTTAGGAAAAATGTTTAAAAATAATCTGCAACAGAAATTATTCAAAGTTTCTTACCACAAATCCTTAAAAAAACAATAATTAACAATAAACAAAGCTTATAAAAGCTACCACTAAACATTTTAATTAAAATTTGGTTAGTAATTTGTTATATCTTTATACATTGTTTCTTTAAGAAAATTATTGCGAAATTTGAACGTTTTTGCAATGTTTCAAATACCAAATTTCGATACTTTAATTAAAAGCTTTTAAAATTTATTTAAATATTAAAGGAATGTCATAATTTTAAAGTAAAATGGTAAAATGTTATTAAATTAATTTTTTTACTAATTGATTTAAACAATTAAATTATTTTATGATTATAGTAATATAATTATTGTTAAAAGCATTTAAAGCATTAATTAATAATTATTAAACATTACTAAACAATTATATTTAAATTGTATAGAAACATTTATTTAATTTGTGTCAATAATTTATCAAATTCAAAATAATTAATCCATAAAATTATCAATCAATTAAAAATGTATTTCTTTTGTTAATATTTTTTTAAATTTAAATGATTTTTTTAATATAGCGAAAATTAATATTAAAATTAAAACACTTTTGTAATTAATTCAGTTTTAACGCAAGTATAATGAATTTACTTTTACCGCTCTACCGTTACTTATAAGAGCATATTATGCAATTTTTTTTTATATAAATAGAATGTTTACACAAGTGTAAACTACTTCACTTTAACATTAAACATATTGCACATTTTAGTGACATTTTAATCAACAGCTACTTTTAATTACTCGTTGACTAAATTGCAAACTATTTATGGTTTCTTTTTTTAATTAAAAAGCAACACAAATTATTATTTTTACTTTTTACTTTTATTTGTTTAAATACATACAATTTTTGAAATATTTCCTTTTTGTTTCTAAATTAATTTTCCTTATATACAGGGTGATTGATTGAACCCAACCGTTGAAATATTTCTTTCTTCAAAGTTAACAAGAAATTTAAAAATGTTAACCACTTACAGTACACCGGAAGAGCTACCACCTTAAAAATAAAATAAAAATACCATCGATTCGTCTCATTGATTAAATGGTATACTGAAATTTTTAAATTTCTCATTTATTAAATTTCTAATTTACTTTGAAGTAAAAAATATTTTAACGGACGGATTCAATCTAATCACCCTGTATATCTAAAACAGAAATATATAATTACGATTTCGTAAAAATTCAAAAACAAAAGCTACCTAAATAGAACAAACAAATTAATTTCATTTGACTACCAATAAATAAAAACAATAATTTTAAATCTAACCCAAGGACTTCTAATTTGCAGTTTAATGAACCAATCACAGCAAATTGTAATTTATATTTTGGCCTTTGCAAACTTCTAAATCAAAAAAAAAATCAAAAAAAAAAATTTGGTTAGCTAGTGCAAAACCAAAAACCGAAACGAAATTGCAGTGGTTAAATAATATAACTTTTCCATGCTTCTTTTTCTCTTTGTTGCTGAATTAGTAAAAGGTCCCTGGCGAAGAATTTCCTCGGATATTATTTACAATTAAAGTTTTCTGTTTGGTTTCTAGGCTCGTTCCACTTAACGCTAAATCGAAATGCGCTGCAAAAACCACTTTATATCTATTTTATTCATTCTGCGGTACCGGCTGTACATTTAGCCATAAAATCCGCGCGTTTCTGTGTCTCTTAGCTCTTGGTTCTTGGTGTATTTGCTAGAAGAACGTGCACAAACAAGAAGGACAACTTATAGATAGGTTTACTATACATACAACTGCTATTAAAGTTGTTAAACTTTCTATAAAATTTAATATTCGCTCACTTTTCTAAACTGTTCTGTTTAGAAGTGTAGACTGTATGTACAGATAGAGGTACGTTATACGAGTTGTATAGAAATAGTTAATATTTTAAAGTGATAGCCGTTTCGGAATTGGTAAATAGAATCAAAAGTGAAGTTACGGATGTGTTGTATTTTTAAATCGGCATTCATTTGCGGGAAGATACCATACCACTTCCGCATTTTCAATATTGTGCAGAAAAATTAATTGCCTATCGATTCCTAATAGAAAGTAGTATCATTGAAGTCGTTTGGTGGTTACGTAAAAACGCGATTTGCAACTTTTGTAAATTGCCGCGATTTTACTTTGAAAATTTGTTTTCTTTAGGATATATGTATATTTTTTAATGAGAATGTAAATTGAAAAAAAATCAAATGAAAATATCGAAAATAATATTTTCATTTAGATTTTTTAACAGAACATAATTTTTGAATGTATCATTATTAAAGTGTTTTTTTTCAAAGTAGATTTAAAATCTTGGTATCTATTTTCTTAAACCTCAGGAATTTTCAAAAGTTGAACAAGCAGTAATAATTTAACTATTTCAATTGTCTTTAAAAATATCTCTTAGTATCCTTTACTTATTTTTTCCTTAGTCAAATAGTTTTTATGAAAACTAATTAATTTTAATTATATATTATAATTAATTATATGCAATTAATTATCAAAGAAATTGACATTCATCAGGTTTTTTTCTAAAGTCAGGAGACTCATCTCACTTTTGTAAAGAAAAATATGATGAGCATCAAATCTTTTTCGTTTTTTTTTTCCATTTAACCAAATCTCTGTCTCAAAAACTTTCTAAATTTCATTGCCTTTTAGTTTTTATCATAAAATTTGTTAAAAAAAAAGAGGAATAATATTTTATTTATGAATGAATTGTTTTTTATAGGTAAGTTTAAAATATAAAAATTAGAAAAAAATAAATATCATCAAATTTTAGAAATAAAAATTAAACTATATTACTAACTAAAAGAAGAAAGAAAAAAATTAAATTAAATAAAGAAAACAAAAATTAATTAATTGCACTATTTTTACTTATAAAAAAACATACTTCAAGTACTTTTAATATAATTTTTCGACAGTACGAATGTAAAAAATTTCAATTGAAGAAACTTTTTTTTAACAAATGGACAGCAACTGCAATTTATTAATTTTACTGCACAACAAAATAATAAATTAAGAAAAAATTTAGTTGCACCTAAAAATATTTCAAAATTTCATTATATTAATGTTAAATAATTATATTTACTAACAGAAAAAAAGAAAACTAAAAATGTAGCATTTTCTTTAATTAAAAACTTTCATCAAAAGCAAATTTTTTATAACTGATTATGCAGCACCAAAAAAAACAATACAAAATATCAAAAGATTCACTTAATAAATTACTGAAAAATTAGCCAATCAAAATTCTAAACAAAAAACTAAAAAATTAATAAAACCAAAAAATTAATTAACTAACAAAAAACCAAATAAAATCCAAAAAATAATTAACAAAAACAAAAAAATGAAACAAAACAAAAATTAAAAAAAGTCCAGAAAGAAAAAACAAATAAAATTAAACAAGCAAACAACTGAGCAAATGAAGAAATCAATGAAGTAACTAAACAAACGAAACGACGAAACAAAACTTTTACTTTTAAAAGCCACGACGACGGCGACAGCAATGACAGCAATTAAAAATTGCCAATTTCTTCCGTCCAATCCTTCCAAACGCACGCACGCCTACACACAAATTAACACACATAATTCCAATTAACAATTGCACTTTGTTAAACAATATAACCACAACAGTTTATTTACCTCAGCCATATACAGCTTGCATTACAATTATATAAAACAATAAAAGTATACAGGGTAATTGATTTAATTGTAAAGTAATTAAACTTATTTACGAATTCTAATAAAATTTGAAATTTCAGTTTATTTTATTGACAAGATTAAGTTTTTTCTGTTCGAGAAGGTGAAATTTCCGGTTTAACCGGAAGTCATTACCCGTTTTATTATTTTATATGAAAATTTTCCCAAATTTCAAACTAACTTTGCGGCTAAAAATATTTTAACTGAGAGGTTCAATCAATCACCCTGTATACTCAACCTTAGAATATACATGTATATTGTATTGCTTTTATTAGTCATCGTATCAAATTTGCAATCACGTTCTTATACTAGAACTCACATAAGTTGTACAATTTCTGGGTCAATTACTTTTTTTTTAGTTACAGTTTCTTTTATTTTACTTATCCGTTGTCTCCGTAACATAATAACACATTTTTTGTGCACTTTTTGTAATTCGCTTTTGGTGTTCGGAACATTTTCGATTGAGAGGCAGTGTCCAGCTTGAACAAGTGCATTTGTTTGTGTGCGTGTTGGTTAATGTGTGTGTGTTTGTGTATGTAGAATTAATAGAGCGCAACTTTCACCGTTAAACGAAACTACTTTTCTTCTTATGCCTTCTTATATTATATTAGAACAACACATAGCTTTTTCACTTAAGTGTGCTTCCATTTGTAATCTAGTCACACAATTTCTACAAAAGAAGCAAACAGACAAAAAATATATAAAAATAGTTGTCGTTTCTCATTTGTTTCTGTGTACCTAATGTAAAAGGCGTATATTAGGCAAATTAAGCATTCCTTGCATTTGCTTAAATTGTTTTGTTTCTTTCGACTGTCATTTGTTAAATACAATGCACAATGTAATAAGCTCTCTGTATAGGTAGATTTGTAGAAATGTAGACCGACTGTGATCTTTTTGAAATTGTGCGTTTCCTGTTTGCATTTGTCATCCGCATTTTCGACTTACCGGTGTTTTTTTTTTCTTTCGTCTTGTGCGAAGTTTTCAATTGATTTATTACTGCAAAAATAGATTTGAATTGTGCAAATAAAAATAAAAAACCCGAAGATAATTGTAAATGTTTATATGTAAATAGTTTTGCATTGTGTGTTAATGATGATTATAGTATAATTTATTTATTCTTAATGTATGCCATAAATGTCTTTCGTTTTCTTTTCGTTTTGGGAACACGCGCGCTTCTAGAAAGTGAATATTTCAATCTTTCTTTCTTTCTTTCTATCTTTTTTTTTTATTTCATTGCTGGTAGCTATTAGCTTTTAATTAGATATTGTAACTTGTAATGCATATGTCGTTAATTATTGTTTATAATAAATTTTTTGATTGCTTTTGCGAGTTTCTATACTGGAATACTGGATAAAAGTATCTTCTTTTCAATTTTTCTTGATGTTAATTATTGTTAAATTAATGACTTTTAATTTGTTTTTTACTAATAATTAATGAAAAATAATAATTAAAAACTTATTGTTTTTAGAAATTAACATAAAAGTAATTAATAATAATAATTATAGGTATTCTGGGTAAATTTTTAAAATTTTAATAGTAATTGAGAAAAAATATTCTATTTGAAATCTTTAAAATAAATTTAAAATTAAAATCTTTCTTAGTTCAAAGGTTAGGAATGATTTTCTGGTTCGTTTTCTAAGTGAATGTTGAAATTTCCAGCGACAACAATAATCAATTATTGATCAATTATTCAAAGCAAGAAATTATATAATTCTCTCTGGTCTAGTTGAAGTGTTAAATTTTGTTTAAATAATAATAATAATAATACATTTTTAAAAGGTTTAAAAGTTATTAATAATTTTTGTTTAGTTTGTTGATTTACTAAATAAAAAGTGGTTTTCAAGTTTGAAACTTTGATTATTTTTCAAAATTTAAATTCAAATAATAATGTTTTTTATAATCTTTAATAAAAGAAAAAAAGTAAAATAACAATTGCAAAACATTTATTAATCTTTTAAATGCAAAAAGAATCATTATAAATTCTCATTAGAATAAAAGATATTTTATGTTCTAATTCGCTTTCTGGCTAAGAGATGAAATATCCAATCTTTGTAAGTTTCATAATTAATTCAATGCAAATCAACAGCTTAGAATAAATGTTCCATCTTTCTTTATCATAATAAATTTAAAAGAAAAACTTGAAATTTCATTAAACAAAAGAATTGATTAACATATTAAAGCAATTAAGAAAAAGCACAAAAAAAGGTATATCGACAGAATAAATAACTAATGGACATTTTCTGCATTCACACTTTTGTTAAAAGTTTTTAAATTATAAATGGAAAAGTATTCCATAAATTACAACATAATTTTAAGGAAAAGTTAATTTTTAAAAGACAAATGTATTATTTATTTATTTATTAATTTATCCGTTTTTTTGTCGTTTCTAACTAATCTTTGAAATCGCCACTGACAGCAAAGTTAATAATTGTTTTAATTCTAATTATTAAAAATTAAATAAAAGATTATTAAACAATTTAAAAGCTTTTTTTATTTCCCTTTAAAAATGATAATAAAAAACTAAAAATTTCATTTATCAAAATAATTGATTAACATTTTAAAACATTATAGAAAAACTATAAAAAAAGAGACAAAACAGCAATTGGAATTCTGCTATCTAACTTTTTTGTTAAGTATTTAAATTTAAAAAAAAAATCGAAAACTTTTCAATTATTAACAAATTATCAATATAAATTTTCTTTTGTTTTAAAAGTTATTCAAAATTATTATTTGTTAGTCCATTTTATTTTTCATTGTCTAACAATTTGTTGAAATCTCCAATAGTAATTTTGATAATTGTTTGAAATCGAAATAGAATCCTAAAGTAAATGATTATAACATAATTTCATAAGTTTATTTATTTCTTATTAAAAATTATTATTAAAAACTTAAAATTTCATTTAACATAAGAAGCAATTATTAACAAATTAAAGCAATTTATGAAATTACATTGAAGTAAAAAAATAACTCTTTTCGAATGACCAATAACTATTGTAAACTTCCAGCTACAAACTTGACAAACTTTGAAAGTTCTTTGTTTAAGCAAAAGAATGTAAAAAATAATTAACCCACACACTACACAGTCTATAAGAATGAGCTATAAAACTAATAACCAATAATTTACCTCCCACTAATTCTAATCCAAAAATAAATTAAAAAAATTTACACTCTAATACAAAGACTGCTTAGTTCGAATTTTTTGTTGTTAAATTTAAAAAAAAAATATATTTTTTTTAAATGTAGTAAAATATTTTTAAAAACTTGAAATTTTATTAAATAAAGGATTGATTATCAAATTAAAACAATTAAGAAAAAGTTCAATAAGGAATTATCGAAAGACTAAATAACTAATGAAGATTTTCTGCTTCCAAACTTTTTTTAAGATTTTTTTTTAAAGTAAATTAATAAAGGAATACTATTCAATTATTTACAATATAATTTTACAGAAAAGATATTAATAATTAAATTTTTTTAAAGAATATTTATTGATCTCTTAAATATAGTAAAATTAAAGTCTAAATCTTCTTTATTTGCTAAAAATAAAATTATATTTTGAAAACATTTTTTAAATTTATTTAATTGGATATGTAATAAATTTGGAAAAGGTGAAAATAATAACTAAAACTACAGCAAAAGGAATATAATGACGCAATTAAAAGTACTATAACTGTCTAGCATCGGTTGGTAATTATTTAGTCCTTACTTCAATTCAGACCGGTGATTGGAATTCCAGTGGGACAATTACTTTGTTCATTTTGTCCTTGAATTTATCGATCGCAAACAGTAGTTTTCGACTATCTATTTAATATCTATTAATATTATTATGCAATTACTATAAACAATTCAAAGCAGCAATACAAAAACCAATTTAAAAGCTTACTTTCAGTTTTCCCAAAAAAGCAAATAAAAAAACCCAAAAAAAGCTCCAACATTTAAAATGTATAACTTCTCTATAACTTTATTTGGATTTCTAGCAATAAAATAATTTTTATAAGAATTTTCGAAAGTTTCCTGTGCGCTTCTACACGCGAAATATTTGCAGAACCAGTTTCCAACAACAATTAACACTTTTTGTTTAAATAAATAAACAAAAAAATACGAAGTAAAAATTTTTTTCAAGTGTTCTCAAAGAATAAATATAAATTAAAAAGAATTAACAAAAAAAAAAGAAATAACTAAGGTGAACAACTTGAACAACTTTGAAAGGCGCGGTCACATACGGAAATTAAATATTAAATACATTTGCACTTTTATTCTATTTTATTTTTTATGTTGCCATGACTACTACAATTGTATTCAAGTGAGTTACGGATTTCAACTGTTTAATTTGCAGTATTTGCACTTTCTACATTTTAATTTAAATATGTTTCAATGTACATTATGCGTTACGTGTTATGTTCGCATAAAGAATGAAAGAAAAAACTAATAATAAAAATAAATTGGGTATTTTAATTTGCTAATGAGGAAGTGGATTATTAATGATTTGTTTAACAGTTATTTATGTTATGGCCATATGAATAATACACTTGTTTAAATTAAAGGAACTGTCTTCAGGAAGTTGTTTTTTTTTTTTTTTTTGGTAATTATTAATTTTGTATTAAGTATTTCTTTAATACAAACTTTAATTTTGTTTTTGATTGGTAATAATTTATCATATTTGTAATAAAAGTAAAAGTAAATTATTTTTTGTACATTTTTTTTTATCAGATGTAGTTTAAAGATTTATCAATTGTTTTATCTTAATTATTTGCAATAAGACTGGGGCTTTTAATTACTATCTTTATAGTGATTTAGTGATTGATAAATAAATGAGCAATGAGTCATTTTAATTTGTTGCGAAATATTTTAGTTAAGTTAATTATAATTAGTCACTTAAGCGGTATTCCATTATTAATTTATGATGTGTAATTTATTTAATAAAATGTTGCTTAATTTTTAATTTTTTTATGATTGATAATTACTGCTGCTAGTATATATTTTTTTTAATTAAAAATTATCAATTTTTCTTTTAATTTTTTTTTAATTAGTTTATAGTGCCTATAGGGGCAAAAATATTATAACTTTTACTTTTTTTAAATTTTTTAAAAATTATTGAATTAAATTTCGCATTTGGTACTGCGGACTTTTTATTATTTAATTATTTTTAATTTACAGTTTAAAAATTCAATAAAAATGACAATAAATTATTAATTATTATTTCTTCTAAACCTCTTTTTGCATTTATTATTAAAAAAAATCAAATAAAGGTTCATAATTCTAAATGCAAAATTGAATTATTTTAATATAACTGTTTATTAAATTAATTAATAGATAAAATTATTCAATGAATTATTAAGTAAAATTATTAAATAAATTTCAAAATCATTATTAATATTAGTACAATAAAGGGTGGTCCATTAGAAGCGATAAGCAAAGATTGTGCCTAGTCAAATCAATATATAATTTACTTTTTTCTTCACTGTCATATCATTTTTTTATAAAGACAATAATTTAAATTTATTTTAGGTTATACAGGGTGTTCATTGTAAAAGTTATAATAGAAAGTTAAGTTTTCTAAATAAAATTATATGCATTTAATAATTAATATTGATAGTCCTTAAAATGTTCATTCATTGTATATATCATACTTTTGGTAAGACCAAAGAATTCTTAAGAAAGTATTTTATGTGAAAATTTTGCAATTTTTTAAAAATCATCGCTTGTAAGCGAAATAACAAAATTATTAACATTAAATAAATAAACAATTTTATTTTTTTATTTATTTTAAACGAGGGGGCTCACTAGACGCGAGACCTAATTAAAAATTAATACACCAACAATGGTAAAGAACATCAACAATTATTTAGCTGGACTGCCATTGGCGGCTGTTGACGTATTAAAAATGAGGGCGCGAAATTCAAAATTTTCTTCTTCAAAAGGCTGCTGTATAAAAACTAGAAATGTTACAAACTTCAAAGAAATGTTAAAAGATACCTCTCATTGAAAACTATCACTTAAGTATTTTAAAGTTTCAAAAAATTCTAATGGGGAGCAAGAAAAAAATTAAAGTTCAATTTTCCATGCAATTCCCAATGGTCGGATGGAATTTGCAATACCCGGTATTTTGCCACATTGAAAATAAGAGTCTTGTTAAGTATTAAAGCAGTAAAATTAAAATACATTCACTTAATTGCTGCAAAATGGATACATTTTCCATCATTTTAAATATTTATAAATTTCAATTTACAATTATTTGCATTCAATGAAATGGAAGAAAAATAAATTCTTGTTTTCTCAAATTTAATACCAAGAATGCATCTGCTGCAAGTTTCCAATTCCATTAGACCAAAAACACCACAAAACCTTTAAGTTAAAATCCAAAACGTTAATAAATTATCAACAAAATTTACAACACACACATAGTTATAAATAAACTGGCAACAGAAAAATTACCATAAACCTCGAACTGAACGTACAAATTGCTCAGTTTCCAAGGAATCTAATATCCATCGAGTATCGAACACATACAGGACGACGTTTCTCGCAGCAGCAATTAAGTATTAAAAAAAAAAAGAAGTAAGAAAAAACCTCTATTAATGGTCAAGACTTGCTGTAAGCGATTGTGTAACCGAAACGGTGTTGATATTACATATATATAAATTATTTAGTATTACATTATATCATACTCGGTCATTTATTACATCACTTTCTTTCCTTTTTTTATGCGTGTTTTTGTATGCGTATGTGTATGTGTGTGAGTGCTACTGCGTACATTTCTTTCATTTGTTTCAATTTCGTGTTTTTTTTTTCGTTTTCTGTATTTTGTTGTTAAATTGCAATTGTTTTTTGTTGGTTTTAGCAAAAACATTACTTAAGATTTCAGCCGAGATGCTAATCAGCAATAAAACAACTCTTTGTTTCGCTTAAGAAGCTACCAAAGGAGCATTTATAATTAGCGAAACGGTCCGAGTTTTTATAATTTAGAATTTGGAATTAGAAATAAATTTGCATGTCGAGTTCTTGACATTTTGCCATTTCGTTTCGTTTTTTGTATATCTCTTTTTGTGTTTTTCTTTGTTGTTTATAATATTGTTTTGTTTGCAGATTCCAAAGTGGACGAAACAGCGCAACATTTTGGTCCTTCTATTAGTTATCGTAGTTTTAGTACAATTAGCAACCTCTGAAAAAAGTAAGAAAATTAATTTATTTAATTTAATAGTTCTTCAAACTATTTTTTCGCAATTTAATTTTTATTAAACAGCTATAATTTGCAATAATTAAACAAAACGAAACATTTGGCATTTTAAAAAGCAGCATATAAAATTGTTCCATAAAAGTATAACAAGGTTAATGAACACCGGATGTGTTCAATGGCCATTTTTGTTGGAAGCAGTGGACACACTTTTTTAATTGGTTAATTTTGCACGTTAATAAATAAAATTATGGCAAATGAATTTTCGCATAAATATACATCACGGCACATACAGGTATAGTATAGGATATATCTTTTAATTAAAAGAGCTTTGCGACTTTCTCTTAAGATTCTTATTTTATCTCTGTACGCTAATCTCTCGGCGTGGAAAAGTTGGAAATTGAAGAAACTCACAGCTTACGTACGATATATTCTTGAAGAAAATCGCCGCGATGCATGCAGATTATATTAGCTATTCTTTTCACTTACGCACACACACACACACACATATACAAGCAAATACACACGATAAGAACCTTTTATTGTTATTCATACTTTTGCTTTTTTATATTGTTTTCACGTCGCACTTTTTTATAATTTGCATTTGTTGCGTCAAAAAAAAAAAGAAAAAATTGCCGTTGCGTAAAAGTTGCAACTCTTTATTTTGTTAAATCTAGTGTATTTGTTATTGAGCAATTTTCGAAAAAAAAAAATGTTTTGTTATGTATGGAGACGAATTATGTTTTTAATGGTGCAGAAACTGTGGAAATATTTTTATTGGTTCATTAGGTATTAACATTTTTTTGCTTTTTAAATAAGATATTTGTGATATTTTTTGCCAACTTAAAAATCAAAAGTTATGGCAATTTCCAAAAAAAAAACGGAATTAATGTGAAAATAACATCTATTCAGTCCAATTGTAATTGTTGTCTTATGTTTGTATACCAAATTTACAAAAAATCGGTTAAAAAATAAAGAAATGGCAGCGGTGGTAGTAAAATTTGACTAGTATAATAATAATTAGCATTAGAGGCTATAAATGAAATACATAATTTAAAAAAAATATAGAAAAAAAGTTGTCTAAATGATTAGTGATGTTAAATTTTAACTAATGAAAGAAAGAAATTATCTTTAAAATGTTGAAAAAAATATAACTATTAGTTTATTTGATCAAAAGTTATTAAGCATTATAATTGGTTTTTCGCTTTTTTTCTTTTAATTATTTCTCTTATTTGGCAATTTTCTTAAAGAAATAGAAAATGTTAGAAATATTTATGGCATATTTTAAAACTAATTTATTGTTCTTTCAAACGGATTTAGAAATTTTTAAATATATTTTTTAAATTAAGATCTAATTAGCGTCTAAAGAATTTAATGATCGTTGTACTGCCAATTTTTGATATAAAAAAAAATTGAAACAATATTTAAAAAAGTTTAATAATTATTATTACATTATTGAGAGATAAATTATCTTGAAAGTGAATCCAAAATCGATACCATATGTTTTTTAGTTCAAAAGTTATTAACAGTTTTTGTTGAGTTCGTCACTTGACTAAACGTTGAAGTCTCCAAATTACACATTTTTTTCTCAAATTCACCAATTAACTTAAAGAATTAAGAAAGTATTATAAACTTTTTGACCAATTTTAAAAGCTAATATATTGCTCTTCCAAATAGTTTTAACAATTTTTAATTATCATTTTTAATTAAGATGTAATTAGGATTTCACTACTGCAAATCGCTAAAAATACGATAAAACATTAGAAATTTTAATTATTTTTGTCAAAAACAATAACATTAAATAAAATTTTCATCATTTATTATTACTTCACGATGCATACAAAAAATTACTCAAATTATTGTTAGGAAATAATTATTATATCATTATCAGTACTAATTTAAAAGCAAAAATTTTGAAAATCTAATAAGAGTACTATAAAACCAAAAAAATATGCCAAAAAGCTAATTTGGAATTTCAAATGAATTATTTTTTTTTTTAGTAACGAGACGAAGACTTCGAAGACCAACCACAACAACAGCTGCTTCCCTAACATCAGACCAAGAGATCGCCCCCAGTGTTAACAGGTTCCGAGTCCGAGGGCGCGGCAACTCTAAGAAAACCGCGGACAATGCGGTGGCATCAGCGTCGACCGTCTCCAAGAACAAGGACGGCTACAAAGTGGTGTGCTACTACACCAATTGGTCGCAATACCGACCGAAAATTGGCAAATTCACCCCTGAAGACATCTTGCCCGATCTGTGCACGCACATCATCTTCTCCTTCGGTTGGCTCAAGAAAGGCAAACTTTCGTCGTTCGAGAGCAACGACGAAACCAAAGATGGCAAAACGGGTCTCTACGATCGTATCAATAAACTGAAGAAAGCCAATCCGAATCTGAAGACATTGTTGGCTATTGGCGGATGGAGTTTCGGTACCCAAAAGTTCAAAGATATGGCCGGCACTAGATATGCACGTCAAACTTTCATCTACAGTGCCATTCCGTTTTTGCGCGACCGAGGATTCGATGGATTGGACGTTGATTGGGAATACCCGAAGGGAGGAGATGATAAGAAAAACTATGTTCATCTTTTGAAAGGTTTCTATTTCTATTTTCTAAATAATACTGGTCCACACAAAAATCAAATCTTCGAAGTTTTTGGTGTAAAAAGACTCAAAAATATCCATTCTGAGTTTTCAAAGATTGCTTTTGCCTGTTTACATTTAGTAATTAATTAATAATTACATTGCATTGCAGAATTAAGAGAAGCTTTTGAAGCAGAAGCCCAAGAAATCAAAAAAACAAGACTATTGTTATCAGCAGCTGTTCCCGTTGGTCCCGACAATATCAAATCAGGCTACGATGTGCCGGCCGTAGCATCCTATCTTGACTTCATAAATTTGATGGCTTATGACTTCCACGGCAAATGGGAACGGGAAACCGGCCACAATGCCCCACTTTATGCCCCCAGTTCAGACAGCGAATGGCGGAGACAGTTATCAGTGGACCACGCTGCAAATCTTTGGGTCAAATTGGGTGCTCCCAAGGAAAAACTGGTCATTGGAATGCCAACTTATGGACGTACCTTCACCCTTAGTAATCCCAGCAGGTACAAGGTGAATTCACCAGCTAGTGGAGGCGGCAAAGAAGGCACCTACACAAAAGAAGCAGGTTTCCTTGCTTACTACGAAGTTTGCGAGTTGTTGCGAAATGGCGCCTCGTATATTTGGGATGATGAGATGAAGGTACCTTATGCCATCCACGGAGACCAATGGATTGGATTCGATGATGAAAAGTCCATCAGACATAAGATGAAGTGGATCAAGGAGGGTGGCTTTGGAGGTGCCATGGTTTGGACTGTTGATATGGACGATTTCAGTGGAACGGTTTGCGGAGGGAATGTTAAGTTCCCCCTGATTGGAGCCATGCGCGAGGAACTCAGAGGAGTTTCCAGAGGAAAGGGTGCCAAAGATGTCGATTGGAATGAAGTAGCCGGTTTGGTCGAGGAGGAAGTCGAAGAGGAAGCTAAACCAGCTGCTGTTAAGGTTGCTGTTTCAGATGTAATCAACCGAATCCGCAAACCTGGAAAGAAAGTAATTCATAAAAGTTCAGCATTAGTTGACCGAAATTGTAAGTAATCTTAACCTAAGTCCTAACCTTATCTCAATCAACCTAAGTAACGAAACTAACCTTAGCTAACCTATCCAATACCTAAATTTTGATTTTATATTATTATTTTACAAACAAATTTTGAATTGATTTCACAAAAATACTAATTTTGACGTTTTAACAGCTAGAGGACCTCAGGTGTTCTGTTACATGACCAGCTGGTCGCAGAAACGGCCAGGAGCAGGCAAATTCACACCGGAAAATGTAAATCCAAGCTTGTGCACCCACGTAATCTACGCTTTTGCCACTCTAAAAGACCACAAGCTCTCCGAAAATGACGAAAAAGATGAGGAAATGTACGAAAGGGTCATTGCTCTCAGAGAGAAGAATCCTGATTTGAAAGTTCTGCTAGCCATAGGTGGATGGGCCTTCGGATCGACTCCTTTCAAGGAGCTTACCAGCAACACCTTCCGAATGAACCAATTCGTATATGACGCCATCGAATTCCTGCGTGACTACAAGTTCAACGGATTGGATGTTGACTGGGAATACCCTCGGGGAGCTGACGATCGGGCTTCCTACGTGAGTCTCTTGAAAGAACTGCGTTTGGCCTTCGAAGGAGAGGCCAAAACCAGCGGACAACCAAGACTATTGCTCACGGCAGCAGTGCCAGCATCTTTCGAAGCCATAGCTGCAGGTTACGATGTGCCCGAGATTTCCAAATACTTGGACTTTATCAACGTCATGACGTACGATTTCCACGGCCAATGGGAACGCACCGTTGGACACAATTCTCCACTGTTTCCGTTGGAAAGCGCCACCAGTTACCAGAAGAAACTAACGGTGGATTATTCGGCTCGCGAATGGGTCAAACAAGGAGCACCGAAAGAGAAACTGATGATCGGAATGCCCACATATGGGCGCAGCTTTGAATTGGTCAACGAAACGCAATTTGATATTGGTGCAGCAGCTTCCGGTGGCGGTACACCCGGAAAGTACACTGCCGAAGCTGGTTTCATGAGCTTCTACGAAGTCTGCGATTTCTTGCATGAAGACAACACCACTTTGGTTTGGGATAACGAACAACAAGTACCTTTTGCCTATAAAGGCAACCAATGGGTTGGCTTTGACGACGAGAGAAGTTTGAAGACAAAGGTTATGAAATTGTACTATTTTTTACTTGCGAATTTTGCTGACTTTAAACTGTGTTGCAGATGGCCTGGTTAAAGGAAGAAGGTTTTGGCGGTATAATGATCTGGTCGGTGGACATGGACGACTTCCGAGGACAATGCGGAAGCGGCAAGTATCCTTTGATTCAAGCCATGCGCCAAGAATTGGAAGGCTACAAAGTCAAACTGGAATACAACGGACCGTTTGAAAGTTCAAATCCCATTGGACAATATACAACAAAAGACCGTAAATTTTAAAGTTTATTCATAAGAAAAAATCAATAAAAGAAATTAAAAATGTGAATTTGCAGCTAACGAAGTAACCTGCGCTGAAGAAGATGGCCATATTAGTTACCATCCGGACAAGAACGATTGCCAGAGGTACTTCATGTGCGAAGGGGAACGCAAACATCACATGCCTTGTCCTTCGAATTTGGTCTTCAATCCCGACCAAAACGTTTGCGACTGGCCTGAAAATGTCGAAGGTTGCATGCAGCATACCCCCGCGCCGCCCACGCGCAGATAGTCCAAATGCGAAAGACCGCTTCCTGTGATTGTTCGCAACGATTCTTAGTGTTACATATTAAACCTAACATTAGTTAAAATTAGTATTTATCCCTCTTCCCAACAAGTTTCTGTTCTCTGATTATTTTATTTTTCATAATTTTTCGCTTGCAATTTGCAGCAACGAGTATTAACGACATATTCTCTAAGTAATTAAGTTAATTTAGTGTACGTATACATTTTGGTATTATATTTTGTATGAAATCATTGATATAAAATATACTTTGTACGTAATTTATTTAAATTTTGTCTTTCTTTTTCCAACAAATCTTCCATATTTTTAAAACTACTGCAGCGACATCTCCTTTAGTTTCCCAATTAAAACGCCTACATGACGACAGTAGAGACATCTTTGTTGTAGTTCCTGTTGACGTGTAAACATATGTCCTGCACGGATTTTATTTGCAAAAACAACTAATAAATCAATTAAAACAATGGTGCTAAAGGACGTGGATCAAAATATACAAGAAACGGATGCTAAGGCAGCTGAATCCACCCCTATATTGCGTCCTTTTACCTTGGAAAGTACGTAATTTTAAAATGTTGCATTCCTAACCTCAACTAAATTTTCAATTTTCTTTTTTAGTCTTGAAATTAATTAAAGACTGCCATCAACAGCACGGTTTGCGCCATGGAGATTACCAGCGGTATAGAGGATACTGTTCCCGCCGTATAGCTCGCTTAAGAAGTGTCTTGAAGCTGCCCCAAGGAGACCGAAGACACTTTAAAAAAAGAGATGTTATTGAGGCCCACATAAACAGCTCCAGAGCTGATGAAAGATTCTTACACTTGCCACTGATGCTAGCAGAACGGAATTGGGCCTATGCTATGCAATTAAGACAAGAAGCCAATACAGAAACAAGAAAGAAATTCCACTTCATACAAAAATTAAGAAAAGCTTGCAATTATTCTCTGCAACTTGAAGAACTTTGCAAGGTAATTGAATTAGTTTTAATAATAATAATAATAATAATAACTGTTTTTTTTTTGCAAAAAGAAATTTACAAATAGGCCAAAACCTTCAGTCCTTCAGGCAAAAGCTATTTTTACTTTTAAATTTTATTTTATTAGTCCTTAGTTTTTGTTTATCTGTATAAATATAAACGTTTGATATTACAATTTCAGTTGGAGAGATGCGATGCTAGAACCAAGCTGGAATCGCAAGCTTATGTGGCCTGGATGCATGGCACATTGCACTTTGAGCTGCAATTGTGGTCATCGGCTGCTGAAAACTTGAAAAAGGCGCAAGTAATTTACGAAAAATTAGCCTCCACTTTATCGGAAGAAGAACATATGCCTTATAAGCAGCGTGCCGAAGAGATTAGTCCTAGTTTACGTTACTGCGCCTATAATATTGGCGACGACAAAGCGGTGGATTTGCTCGAGTTGCGATCGCAAGGCGTGCTCGAAAACTTCGACACTTTGGTGAGTCAAACCAAACAGAAAACTGCAGCTGTTCTTCACGAAATTAATTGGTTTGGCATCAAAGTGCCTATCACCATCGATCGCGTCAAACTGTTTTTGATAACAATCGAGAACCTCGACGAATCCATTGACAGAGCCGAAAGCACCCAGGCGAAAATTAAGATCTTGGAGGACATGTTTATGGACCTCAGAGACATAATTTCGGACCTTCGCAAGGAAAACAAGGAATCTTTGACTTTATCTTATTTACTGTCGGTGAGAATCGACCGTACGGTGCAAAGAAACTTACTGTTAATTCGGCAAACTAAGAAACCGCAAGATATTTGCCGTCTATTGGATATAATAATCCAACAAACCTCCGATTTAATTCAGTTCGATACTTTAACCGATAACAAAGCAGCCCAACAATTTTACGCGGATCATTTGGCTGCTTATAAAGCTTTGCGGGCGTTTTATATGGCTAAAACGCATGCAGTTTTCAGACGCTGGAAGGAATCCACTTTGACTTTCCATTTGTGCGTACAGAGAACTCAAAATCTGCCATCGAAGCAGTATTCTAAGCTTTTAAAGGAACTGCTCGATGTGGCCAAGCAGAATGCCGAAGCGGAATTGGTCACGGCGCATGCAAACGTCGTTTTGGAAAAATGCGAAGAGGAACAGCAGCAACAGGAAGTGCCGCTGCCGCAGAAGACTTACAAGAGCAAGAAACCGTTGATCGACCGTTTGGACGAGTTCAGGGAGGACCAGCAGTTGCTCACGAAGAACCCCAATGTGGTTCCGGTACCGATGCCCATGGAACCCGTTCCTCCGAAACCTCTCTTCTACGATTTGGCGCTGAATTTCGTGCAGATGCCTGAGAGTTTACAGGAAAAGGTGGACGGCGGCAAAAAAGACCAGAAACAGGGCGCTGGTATTTCCGGTTTTGTTAAGGGCCTTTGGGGTTGGGGAAAATAATCAAATTTTGTTTTGTTTTTGAAATTTTCTTAATCTAATTGATTGTTTTTCAGTTTTTTTTTGCTGGAATACTTGTTAATTTTGTTGTTACTAAAGGATTCAAATTTTGTATTGTATGTTTTGCTTCTATAATAAAGCAAATTTTCAGGACAGTGCTTAGAATTGTTCAATGTTTTAACAATTTCTTTGTTTATTAAAACCGCAAAAACCTTTTAAAATTGCCTGGACATAGAAAATGCTAATTAGGTTGATTAGCAAATAAAAAGGTCATAATGGAGTGTTCTTTTTTGCATAATCAAAAGCATTTGAAGTAATTCATAGATAAAAAGTGGTTTTTAAACGGGTTTTGCAAATGCAGCCTACATAAAAATCGTTATTCCGCATCATACGTAAGCAACAAATTAAATTATTGTTCATTGTTCTTATTTTTCTAACCTACAATCCATTTGCAAGTTGTTAAAAAATCAGTTCTTAGAGCATATGGAAGAGAAATGTGGTCGAAATCAATCGTTTTCCTTGCAGTTATTGTAGATCTAGTATATGGGGCTTCCAAATTTTCTTCAAAAAGAGTAAACTCTTTCATATTTTACCACAAAATTTTAATTTGCAATTTCAGAATACACATACAATTGACCAATTAAACAGAGACCAAGTAAATTACGTGGCAAACTTAGAGGATATTGATCATATCAACACCGTTTTGGATAACATTTTGATAGAGCGTGTGGTTGGCACAGAAGGACATACAAAAGTCAACAGTTATATCAAAAAAGAACTGGAAAATTATGGATTCACGGTGGAAGAGGATGATTTTCAAGCACAGACTCCCAATATGGGCACATTGACTTTCAAGAATATCATTGGAGTACTTAATCCTAATGCAGAAAGGTTTTTGGTACTTGCTTGCCATTATGATAGCAAGTACTTTGAAAATGATGTGTTTTTGGGTAATGCTTTTTTGGAATTATCAATTGAGCACGATTTTTATTGATTGTTTTGTTTTAGGAGCTACTGATTCAGCAGTTCCCTGTGCTATGATGCTAAATTTGATAAAAGTACTGGGAAATGATTTGAAAAAATACAAGGAAAACAATGAGCTCAGCTTGAAGTTGCTCTTCTTGGATGGTGAAGAAGCTTTCCATACATGGTCCAAGACTGATTCCATTTACGGAGCACGGAATTTGGCCAAAAAGTACCACAGTAGTAGAGCTAGGAGTGAAAATGGAGAACATGTTTCAATGCTGGACAGAATGGACGTTTTTGTTTTGCTGGACTTGCTTGGAACGCCTCAGCCAAGTTTCTACAGCTATTTCAGAGATACAGACAGACTGTAGTTTTTAGTTTTTGCTGTTTTTTATGTTGTTTTAATATTTGTTTTTTAGGTATTTAGTGTTATCTAGGGCTGAGAATGCCCTTAAAGAATTAGGTCAATTAAGGAACCACAGAGACAAGTATTTTGTAGAAAGGGCTGTGAATTCTTATGTGGAAGACGATCACATTCCGTTTTTGAAAAAAGGTAATATTTCATTTTGCAATGAAAGTTTGCATCTTTTAAGCCTATAAAAAATTTTTAGAAAATGTTCTAAAAAGTTAAAAATTAAATGGTTTTTAGGTGTTCCTATATTGCATTTGATTCCTTCCTCGTTTCCGGACGTTTGGCACAAACCGTCAGATAACAGGGAAGCCATCGATATGGACACGGTGGAAAATCTGAACAAGATTCTGCGCGTCTTTGTTACCGAATATCTGCACCTGCAAACTTTCGACAAAAAGTAATTAATTCTACATCACCAAACTTTCCTTCTCTAATTCTTTATTAGAAATTACTTTCATGACAATGTTTTACTAGTTATGTGTACTTAATTGAAGTTTTGAAAAGCATAATCCCATTGTATTTATTTGCGTGCCTAATGATTTTGTTTTTCAGCAATTCTGAAGGTCTCAAGGTCCGTCCAACAAATCAAGAACTTTGATTCGCCGCTTTTTTCCTGTCTGAAACTAACAAAAGTTTATTTAGCGATTAATTAATATACTCTGTGATATTATTTTATGTTCAATTGTGTTGTAAACTAACTGGTTATGGTGATTCATTTATAATTTACTCGATTTACTCTGAAAATTGCATGAAAATTAATTAAATTATTTTTTTACTGGAAATAATCATTTTTATTACGTTAATTTTTTTTGCTGATATGCTTAAAAGCAAAAAGGTGATTGGTCATTTATATTAAAACAGTTTTTTATTGCATCAAGCCAAACAAGAAAATTGAAATTGTGTGAAGGGCGACAAGTAGCCATGACTCGTTTAAATAAATGTAATTTTTAAGGATTTCAAATTCACTTTGCCACTTAAAGAAACAATTATTTCAATTTTCTTTTACAAATCCTAATGCAAAAATGGTCATACTTAAAAAATATAAGTAATTTATTAAAAAAAGACTAACATAATTAGCATAAAGTTAATGAAAATTACAACAAAATTCCATGCAATTCGCCATATTGATCTTATTGTTTGCCCTTCGGCCGCCATGATGCGCAGAGGTCAACAGCTCCAGTTGAAAAATGGCGTCCAAATGGTCCAAACAAAGCTGATTTCCCCAGAAAACTCTTTAGTTTTGTGTAGTTTTCACGTTTAATTAATAATTTCCCTAAGTTATATCTATCTATAAAGTGTCTACAAAAATAATTTCGTTATAAAATCCGCAAAATCACAACAAACAGCTTGGTAATTCAAATGGTAAGTACACTTAACCTAATAGATTACAAAAACAGAAATCACAGCTCTTAAAAATGCTTAAAAACAATAGGAAAAATACATTTAAAGAACACTCACAGCTCGTATACACGACAATGCTTCTCTGCTCCCCAAAAAGATTGCAAATCGGTGTAAATTTTCGGCGTCCTTACATTGAAATTCAAAGCTTCACAAGCCCTACAGTAATGATATGATTTAGATTGAAAGTATCCATGCTCATTCAGAATCCTGAAGTTGTGTTTCCACGAAAAGTACTTGGAAATTTCCTTGGGAACCCTAAGAAGGTATTTCAAGTATCTGGCCAAATCAGCAGGTGTTGCAAAGTCTTCAACATTGATGTAGGAATCTGGTGGTAGGAGTTGCTCATAGTTTGCTTTTGTGGCCCCCATAACTATGGGAATTGACTGTTTGGTATAGGAATTCCACCATAGTTTCTCGGTGATGTATTCGTCGCAATTGGAGTTTTCAAAAGCCAGATAGAATATGTACTGGGACAATTTCGGGCAGTCTTTTCCAAAATGTCCTGGACATCTGCAAAAAGTGTTATTTTTGGTAACAAAATTTTCTTTAGAAACTTACTTTAAAGGGCCACAAGATCCGTAAATGTCTATATTTATATATTTTGATAATTCTTTCACGTATTTCCAGCGGTAACTATTTGAATGGCAATTTGAAGTCATAATTGCCAGAGGAACTTTTTGGCTTTTCTTGGAAAGCCATTCCAGGACTTCAAAATCATTATGTTTTAAGTTCAAAATCGTACGTCCATAAGGTACAGGAATATCTGAATCCATTCTGCAAATTGTTTTGTTAATTTTCTTAATTTTCCTACATGAAAAAGAAGATAAAAATTACCTGAAAGTCATGGACCAATTGAAAACTCCATCAAAATCTTTTAGTTTATTTTTGCTATGCAAAAAAGTGTTTCTATTACTTTCATCCGTAGAAAAAGCCCATAATTGTTCTGGTCTACGTTTGTGTTCCGGCAAATCATTCTTATCTTTAGTCCTGTGCAAGTGCACAATAATCAAATCAGCACTTTCAGCTGCTGATTTTTTATAAGTGACGTGACAATTCTTCACGGAACAGTCCCCAAAAGGATCCAGATCTTCTTCGCCGAAATTCCTAATGTGTCTCTGATGTGTTGCCGGACCGTACTTCCACACAAGAATCATGAAATTTTTGTTTGGCATTACCTCAGGTCTTTCTTCTTCCAAATACAAAATCCGCCCCAATTTTGATAGTTTAGATACTTGCGATGCACTGAAAAATCTCCATTTTCCATTGCCCAATTTTCCAAAATCGTTAGCCAGTAAATTTTGTTGCTGCTCTTTTAATGGAGTTGAATGTAAAATATTTAGTAGCATGAAGACGGTGGCCAGAAGAAGGAAAGTGATCTTTGCGACTGTTCGGAAATCGCGACGCGCCATTTCTGATCAAAGTGCCTGCACATTGATGTTGTCGATGATGGAAATTAGTAGTGCAATTTAATTAGTCTTAGTTGAAAAGGTTATACAGCAAATGTTGCAATAAAATAATTGGTCGCCGACTATTTTACACTTTTCGTTTGTAAACGAAATTTTGCTGTTTGAATTTGGAGCACTCGCTTTTTAATTTCAAATTTTAATGTCAAGGTGATCTCTTTAATGCGGTTTATATGCAGATTTTGGTGGCATTTTTATCTTTTTTGTTGTTGTTGATTTTCTTGATAATGTTAATTGGTTTTGTGTGTGTTGATTAGATTAGTTTTTCTTTTGGAAAAATTCAATTTTCGAATTTCAATGGAATATGTTGAAAAATTACCTGGTTTAGTAATTTCAAATTTGTCTTCAATGAAAAACAATTATTAAAAAAATAGAAAAAAAAATGAAAACTTAGGCAATACAAAATAAATTTAATAAATTGTTGGTAAATTTTACAACTGTAATTTATTTGCTTTTAATTTCCTGTAGTTCTTTCATAAACAAGCAACAAATATTTTTTTTACTTATTTTATGTTAGCCAAGGATTACAAATACAAAAAATCCTTCAGAAACTTAACAGTTTATGGCTTATTAACTGTTGTAAAATTGATTACATTCAGCGTAATTGCCATTAATTTAATTAACAATTATCCGAAACCCAAGGAAACATCCTTTTCAATCAAGAAACAAATCTAAATTCTAAATTGCTACTCGTAGAAATAACAAAGCAAAACTTACATTTTCTTTTCGCTTTCGTGGCCGACAATAAGTTTTTTACGTTACTTAAAAAGAACTACATGTTAAATTCTGCCAAAAAAAAAACACTTTTACTTTTAACACAGTTTCGTTTGCGCTTTTAAATTCGGTTCGTTCTGAATTCTGATTTGTTTAATTTTTTTATGCAAGGAAAAAAAAATCAGTTGTTTCTCATTGGAGTTCAGCAATCATACTGAGAGAGCTCGGAGCTGCTTGTCTAAAAAAAAAAGACTAAATAAACATTTTTCGACACTTCATACCTCTTTTCTTTTACTGGTATCACGTAATGTGCATTATCCTTGCTTTGCGCTTTCAAAGGATGTGTTTATTTTATCGTCGTCTAATGCAAGAGTGTAAATAATTACCATTAGCTTATATGCTAATTCGCAAACTTTAATTACAAGCGATCTTCGTCATTGTGTTTGCTCGTTGAGTTCGATCATTTGCAGTAATCACTTTTAAATGAGCCTCTTCACAGGATACCGTTTCGCGCCAGCGCTAGCGAAATCAAAAGGAAACTATTAGCGATTCAATGTGTTTGATTAACATTTAACTAATTTGAAAATTGTTCCTATTCTTTATTATTGCAACCAATAATTTTTTTTTCTTCTTGTTAGGTTGCATTTTTTTTTCTCTTCTTGTTATTGCCAACAAAATGTACCTTTTTTGTTTTTGTAATTTAAAGTTTCTAAAGCGCATAAATTTGTAATTATTTAATTGTTTGCTTAATTAGACAAAGTGAAACATGATTTATTGCCGAATATAATGTGCATTGTTTTGGTTAGTTGCAAGTTGCAACACTTTTTTAAAATATGAAATGTAATTAAGAAAATAATAGTAATTTAGAAATAAATAATCTGTGTAGTGGGTATATTGAACGGATATGCGCTATAAAAATAGAATTCAATTAAATTCAGTCAATAAAAATTGCGCAATTATTAATTGGGAAACATTTCTAGTGAAGCAATTTAATTTCGATTTTTTTTTTAATATCACAAGATATTTAAAAATTATTATTATTTATTATTTTTCTTTAACAGGGAACATTAAGTTAACCAAAAAAGGTAATTCATCCCTTAAATTTGTTTATTTAATATTTGCCATCCAATATTTATGAAAATGTTTTATTCTCACATTTTATTTTCACTTTTTCGGCTTCTTTACGCCATATTTTTGACATAGTTTCTGTTCTTTTTTAATAGTTAATTTTTTTTAAATGTTTCTAGAAAGATACCAAATTTGGAAACAATAGGTTCAAAAATAATGAAATGGATGGGGAGAATGTAAAATTTTAGTCACCCTAAATAAATAATATAAATGTGCATTATTTTTTTATTAAAAATTGTTTGGATAAGAAACAATTAAAAGGGAAGTTGTCGCCCTGTATATTAGCCCTTCAAAAATTATATAATTATTATTTACTCAAAATCCTAATGAGTGCCAATTATAAAGAAAACCGAAACGATTTGTTTAGTCGAAAAAGGGCACAACAAAAAGGGCATTTATGCAAGCAAAGAGTGCCCCGAACAAGAAGAAGGAGAAGAAGAAGAAGAAGAAATAAAACGAAGAGAGAAATCTCGTTAGCATGAATTACGAGGCACCTTTCATAGGCGTGCATTTTTCTCATTACTAAATTCTTTGAATGTTAACATTTGAAACCTTCAATTTCACAAAGAAATTCTCAAAAAAACTATTTAAATTATTCCGCGATTGAATAATTGTAGAGACACAAGCAAAAGTGGCATTTTTGTTGGAAACAAAAGCGAATTGCGTACGCCACTGCTAACTAGATGGTCCGAAGATTATATTTTTCGAACCTGTATGGGAAGAGCAGTTTGGTCACTACTTTTACTGTCCTCTTCTGCGGTGCTTCTGCTGCCTGGCTGAAGAGAGAGATCGGCGAGCGGCAAGAAAAACATATTAAAAGAGGATGCCCGTTCCGTTCTTCTTCTCCTCGTAGGTATTGTTGCGCTGAGGACTGAGGTCTTCTTGCACTTGCGTACGGCCCGAAGAGTTTTTGTAGAGTATTTACCGAGGAAGAAAATTCTTCAGCAGTTTTTGCTTTTAGCTGTTTTGCAACACGTCTCTCTCTCTCTCTGTATGTAGTTCCTGAAAAAGTGCATAATTTTTGTGTTTCTCCGTTTTGTTTTTTGTTTTGTGAATTATTTTGTAGTGTTTCTTTGAAGGTTTTTTTTATAATTTATGGTTTTTATTGCTTATTTTATTATTTAGTTCTTCAAAGAGTTCTTATTTTAATTATTTTTTTAACGATTTTTCAACTATTTCAAAATGTAAATTACTTTTTTTTAAATAGTTTTTTTTTTTGCTACTTTTCATTTTGTTTTTCCTGAATTGTGTATTTTCTATTACGTAATTTTATATTATGCCTGGCTTTGCGTAATTAATGTCTAAAAATAATGTTTTTTTTTTAAGTATTTTGCTTGATTTAAAATAGTAAAAAAAGGATTACTGTAGTCTGTAAAAAAGTGTAACTTCTTGATGCGTTTCTAAGAGCGAAATTAGTTTCGCAATGTAAAACAAAGCCGTAAATACTCTAAAAACCATTACAAGTAACAAACGCAAGCAATGAGAGAGGAGAAAATGTGTGCTCAAGAGAAGATCAACAACTTGAACATCGCACTACACTTGTGTCGATCCGAAGAGCGCATTTTCTCTTCATTGCATATTCACTTAGAGTACTCATTACAATATACGATGTGTAGTATGTGAAAAGAAACGTAATTAACCTCGCCTTTAATGCCATTGCAGTCAATTTAGATGATGCTGATGAATCATTCCGATGACGAGCCGCCAAGCACAACGCATTCGAGTGCCTTCGACCTCGGATAACCATCCCTATCACCAAGTAAATCACATTAAATCGTTTAAATCTTGACGAAAATTAAATAATAAAACTGTTTCCAATAGGGTACATTACCAAGTGTCCACTCGGCATCATTGAGAAGGCCCAAAGACCCGACCAGTTACCACTTCAAATGCACCGGCTCCATCAGAGGCAATCCGTGCCCTCTGGACCAAGACGACGGCTTCACCGATGAAGCCTTCACGGATCCCACCTACTACGAGTACTTTGACGACGATCATGGATATCAGACGAGCCCCAATAAGGGCAAAGACTACTCGAGGACGGATTTCACTTATTCCGAAGACGATTCTTCTAGATCATCGAATGGTAGGCCTCCCGTTATCGAGTATGTTGACAAACAGGAGAAACAGACGAAGAGGCATAGCAGACATTTGGAACACAAGCCTTTTGTGAGGACACAAACTGCCACAATGAATAGTCGGCGGGTTTATCCTAATCTTCCTGATCCTAGGCCACTGGAAAGGTAATATTTTATTATTATTTTTTGTTTAAGAAAGATTAATTTTTTTATAATTAGTTTCAGAAATTGCACAATTACCGATGCCCCAGCCTCCCTAAATCCGCATTTCAATCGTCGCAGTCACTTTTCCAGAATGTCTTCGCATTCGTTGGGCGAACCACCCAGTGCTGTCATCGATGGTTGCGGTGGAAAGTGCCAAACTTTCGAAAATGTTTGCTACTATTTTTTGCAGGTACTGTAAAATTAATTTTTTTACTGTGTTTATTGTGAAATTGCAAAATTTACCATTTGCAGGTTGCATTTACCATGGGTATCCTCATTGGAATATCCTTAGCGATAGCCGGTTGGGTTTTGCGCAAATCTGCCGCGCGAAACCTGCAAGTTTTGCTCTACATCGGTGCCTTGTTATCCATAGTATCGGCCCTCTTGCTGGGAATTCAGTGCAATGCCAGAAAAAGCGCCCGATTGAAACGCAGAATTCTTCTGAACAAAACCCGAGGGCACATTCAGATGGATTTGCTGCCTCCTGGTGGCCGAAATGCCGTCGTCCAGAGGCAACCAGTAGTCTTAAGTGATCCCAGAATGGATGCTCAAAGGTAATTAATTAATTTCAAGTTAATCAATCAAGTTTGGTGCTAAAAATTGTTTTTGTTTTAGGGTTGCTGCACATTCTGTTGTGCTAAGAGACAGACCCGAAGATGATCGGCAAGGAATCCCTTGGTGGCGACGCAAAGATATCTACTAAGACTGATTGTACCTTTGCAACGATCGTGCAACTACCTCAGCTACACATGTTTGACGCGCGAGATCTATACGAACCTTGCAGCATTCTAGTCGTTAGTGTTGACAATAATTAATGTATAAAGCGCTTATTTTTTTATACCGAATACTCTTATACCAATTTTAATAATAAATTTTGTATGTAATTATTTAAATTTACTGCAGTTTTAATTTTTGGTTTTTAAAGTTTCAAATAGATTTTGTTGTAATTTGGAAAAAGAAAAATTTGAATAATGGTGTTTACAAACAAAAGCAATTGTAAATTTTCGGTATCTAAGCAACGGATTCGAGTTGCTAGGCAACCAGTTGCAATGATGCCTCCCTTTCCTAACCAATCAAATTCTTCAATCAGCTGTGTTTACATTTTCAGTCCTTTTAAGCC